>VZQC01010403.1:362852-439589 GCA_009823505.1 Rhizomys pruinosus
CCTGATCTGAATTGGAAAATGATGTATGAAATGCACAAAGCATCAATAAAAATTAAATTAAAAAACTTTTTAAAAATTTTTATTTATTTTTTATGTGTATGAATGTATTGTCTGCATGTAGGTCTGTGCACCGGTATTGTGCAATGCTGCGGAGGTCAGAAGAGGGCATCAGATTCCCCTGGGACTGGAGTCAAAGATGGTTTTCAGCTGCCATGTGGGCACTGGGGATTGAACCTGGGTCCTCTGCAAGAGCAGTTGGCGCTCTTAACCATTAGGCCACCTCTCCAGCCCCGATGTTGAACACTTTTTAAGATGTTTCTTAGCCATCTTTAATTCCTCACTGGTGAAGACTGTTTAGCTCTTTAGTCCATCTTTTGAGTAGGTCATTTGTATTCTTCTTCTTCTTTTTTCTTTTTTTTTGAGTAGTTTATGTATTCTTGATGTTAATTGATAGATTAACATCTTGATAGATGTATCACTGGTAAAGATGACTGAAACTTATAAACATTTTTTGAACTGGAGCTGGGGTGATGGCTGAGTCAGTAAAGTACTTGCCCCACAAGCATGAAGCCCTGAGTTCACTTTCCACACTCACATTACAAATAAAACCTGGAGGCTGCAGCTATGACTCGGTGGTTAAGAGAACTAGTTGTTCTTGAAGAGGACTTGGATTCAGCTCCCAGCCCCCACATGGCCGCCAACAGTCATTTGTAACTAAAGTTTCAGGGGATCCAACCCCCTCTTCTGGCCTCTGCTGACATTCCTACATACATGTGGTGTAATTACATAGAGGCAGGCAAAACACTCAAGCACATTAGAACAAACAACTGAACATGGAGGTATACACCTCCCAGTGCTACAAAGAAAAGCAGATACAGGAGGATGCTGGGGCTCACTGACCAGGCAGTCCAGCCAAATAAGAGCTCTAGATTCAATGAAAGACCCTGTTTCAAAAATAAAGTGGAGAGTGATAAAAGACACTCTATGTTGGCCTCTGCCATTTGCACGCATGCACACACACATACAGAAGGAGGCACACAGACAGTTTAGTGTCATAGTGAGAACAGCCAAATGACTAAAGGAGATTTTTACAAAATTAACTGATAATGAATATTCTGTTTTCTTTGTAATTAAATGTCTGGTTCTTCAGGTGTTCAATTGTTTTCAGATTGGAAGAATTCCATGTATTCTTCTTACATAGAAATGAGTGCCTTCTCTTCCAAATTTCCTTACTAAGCTTATATAAATTCACTACACTGTTTGTCAGGGGGAGCAGTTAGTTGAGTGCCTAACTGCAGCTTGTGAGCAGATGAGTGACAGTAAAATATGAATGAGTTGGACATAAAGAGAGACACATGGTTATTCCTCTAATAGAAAGTGACTCCAGGGAGCTCAGGAGCATCTGGGACTTTGATGTTGACTTCCTCTGACTGTTAGGGGTGCTTCTGTTCTGAGCATGTGGCCCTCACTCACTCCGTGCTTCTGTGAAGCATTTTGAGATGTGAAGTCAATGGCATGGAGGTTCATCTAGGAGGACTCTGACAAATCCTGTGCCCTTAAGGCTCAGCACTGCAGATGCAAATCTCTGTGCTGGAGGCTTGAGCAAGCAGTAAAACACCACACGCACAACCCTTCCCACTCCACACTTGCAAATATTATATGAGATGGAAAATTACTATTAATAAAAGCATCAAATTTCATAAAATGAAAAAATGGCTTTCAGTTTCTGGAAAGAAAGCAGTGATAGCTGTCTCATTCCGCAGTTGGTATGGGGTTGAGGAATTGCACCTCAGTGTCCCCTAGTGGCTTCACAGGGCAGAGAAATCTACTTCACATCATCTCAGCACCTTAAGTCTAAGGATCTCTCCTCTGAAGTCATGCTGTATATGTTTATATATGTACATCACATATGTACATGTATATACATAGAAATATGTACATATGTATGCATGGATGTGAACGTATGTGCATGCATGTAAGTATGCATCAATCCTACATACTCACAGAGATATATGCACATATGAGCATTCATATAATATACACATATAACCATACATGCACAAATACAACTTCATGCATTTTCAAATGTTTTTAGTATGTTGAGGTAGTTTATTTCAATTCCTAGTTTCTTATGAAATGATGTTGAATTTTGCCAAATGTATTTTCTTCATGAATTGAGATGGTCATGTGGGGTTTTTCTACCTTCATTCTGTTAATGAGATATATTACACTGATTGAGTTTCATATGTTCAACTAACCTAGAAGTTCAGGAATAAAATTTACTTTGACATAGTATATAGTTCTTTTAACATACAACTTAATTCATGTTTAGTATACTTATGAGGATTTTTGTATAAGAATTAGTCAGGCCTGTAGTTTTCACATAGAGTTTTGTCTCACTTTAATAGAAGGGTCATTTGGGTGTTGTGTGGTTTTACTGGGGATATGTGAACCTGATCATCCTACATCAGGGATTAGTACAAGACCAAAGAAAGGATCCCACCCAAGTCTAGCTTGGCAGACCAATGAGTTGATTGGTATTAAGGAGCATGGGTATGGGGGTGATCAGGACTGTGGGTGCCTCAAAGGCAGGTTCATCACAGAAAAGCTCTCCCTAACATGGGTGACAGCTTATGAAAGCTGCATTCCTGGGTTCCTTACACAGCTGGTAGGCAGCTTGGCCATCTGCTACTTACATAAACTGGGAGGGCCTTTGTGAATTCTGTAACTTTCTGAGTTTCCTGAGCCTTGCAATTTTCAGGACTATTTAGAGCCTTGGAAGTTGCAGTAATATCTCTCCTTCTAAGATGGAACATTTCAGTTCAGAAGAAACATCTACATAACAGCTGGCTTTATAAAATAAGTTTGAGAGGATTCCTTGTCCTCAAGTTTTGGGAAGAAGTTGAAGAAAATCAATTGTTTTTCTTTAGATTTTTGGTGACTTTGCCAAGGAAGCCATTTGGTCCTAGTTTTGGGGGAGGGTTTGAGTACTTATTCATTCTTCTTACTGGCTAGTCAAATATACATTTTACATAAATGTAACATATGCAAATACAAGTACTCAGTCTGGCCAGTCAAACATACATTTTTACATAAATGTAACATATGTAAATACAAATACTCAGTGGTGAAAATCTGAAAGTTCTTCCTGTAAGAGCAAGAATGAAGCAACCCCATCCATACTTGTCAACTTTATTCAACATAATGGAAGACATTTTACTCTAAGCAGTTAGGCAAGAAAAGGAAATAAGAGCATCCAAAATATGAAAAGAAAAGTGGAATTACCTCTAGTCACAGGCAACATTCTTGTAGGTAACATGGCACATAGGAAACTCTAAGAATTCCAATGAGACTGTTAAAAAGGAATACAGCAAACTTTTAGTTGCAGGATATAAAATCAACACATAAAAATTAATTTTGTATCTATATACTAACAAAAGGTAATCCAAAAGACATTTTAAGGAAAAAAACTCATTTACAATAAGACCTTGAAGAAAAAAAATATTTCAAAATAAACTTCACTAGGGTGATCAAAGACTCATGCTGAAAATTCTGAAACATTATGGAAGAAATTTCAGGAGACACAGATAAATGGAAATTCAGGCAAAATGAAAGCCAGTTTGTTAAAATGTCCAAAGTAAAGCGATCTACTGATTCACTGTAATCTTATGTGGCATTTTTGCATAGATAGAAGAAAGTGATTCTGAAATGAGTATGGAATCTCAAGGAAGCTTCATGGCCAGAAGAATTAGAAAGAGAACAAAGTCAGAGTTCTCATAATTAAAAAAATTATTATTTTTATGTGTATGAATTTATTGCCTACATGTATGTACCCATGTCATGTAATGCCTGCAGACGTCAGAAGAGGGTGTCAAGCTCCTCTGAAACTGGAGATACAGATGGTTGTTAGCTGCCATGTGTATGCTGGGAATTGAACCCAGGTACTCTGCAAAAGCAGACAGTACTCTTAACCACTGAGCCAACTCTCCATCCCCTCTCATAATTTTTAAAAAGATTTATTTTTAACGTTATGTGTGTGTGTGTGTGTGTGTGTGTGTGTGTGTGTGTGAGTTAGAGGCTCGTGGAGACCAGAGGCACTGGAGCCTCTGGAGCTAGAGTTACAGTCAGTTGTGAGCTACCTGATGTGGGTGCTTGACTTTGAACTAAGAGCCTCTATAAGAGCAGTATGTACTCTTAACCACTGAGTCATGTTTCCACTCCCTTCTCACATTTTTAAAGGAAAAAAGTGGATCTGGGGCTATGTATGGCTCAGTAGGACCTAAGTTCAAATCCGCAGCACCCATGTAAAAGCTGGGCATGATCATGAGTACTTATAACCCAGCACTGAGGCACAGAGACAGCAGAGACAGACAGATCTCAGAAGTATGCCCAGCTGACTGCCCAAGATACTGTGAGCTTTGGGTTTACTGAGATCCTCTCTCAAAAAACAAGGTGGAGAGTGCGTGACAGAAGAAAGCACCCAGGCTGGCTTCCACACATGTACACATGTGCACTCACCCATCTCACACACAGACATACACACACAGACACACAGACAGACAGAGAGACACAGACACAGACACACACACAGACACAGACACACACACACACACACACACACACACACCAGACATACACACAAATGATAAAGTTTGTAACTACAAAAAAACTGTAAGGCAACATTAAGCAAAACATTATGGCACTGGCATCAAAACAGCCCCACAGACCAGTGAAGCCAAGTGGAGAGTTCAGGAACTCTTGTGTGTTTGGTTAGAGGAATTTTGCAGAGGACCAAAGCCAAACAAGAGGAAAAGGAAGATGTCTTCAATATACACTGTCAGAAAAACTGGATATCCATATATAAAAAAGCAAAGTTAGACATGTAATAGTAACTCATAATAACTAAAGACCTAAGTGTGAAATCTAAATTTGTACAATTCCTAGAAGAAAGCTAGGGGGAAAGTTCCATGATGGCTGTGGTGAAGAACTATTAGATAAAGCAGAAAGAACAGGCAAGGAATTAAAAATGGGGTGGAGCCAACTTAAATATTTTGTTCAGCAAAGGAAAAAAATCAATGACAGTTAACAAAATCTATGGAATGAGAGTAAATGTTTTCACATCATATCTGTAAAGGGTTGATTATTCATGCCTTTAACTCCAGCATTGGAAGGCAGAAGCAGGAGGATCTCTGTGAGTTTGAAGCCAGCTTGGTCTATAGAGTGAGTTCCAGGACAACTGGGGCTACATGGTGAGACCCTCTCTTGAAAAGAACAAACAAGCAAAAAAGAACATCTGAAGAATAGAGAGAGCTCCTACAACTCAACGAGAAGCAATTGCCAAATAACCAATGAAAATAACCCCAAAAGTTAAGCAAACATTTCTCTAAAAAGGATATACAAGCAGCCAATAGCATACAGAAAGATATTCAATGCTACTAACATTAGAAAATGCAAATTAAAATGACAAATCAGGCATCTCTCACCAAACTAGGAGGCCAACAAACATTGGCAAAGGTGTGGACAAAATGGCACCTTTATACACTGTTGGTGGGAACACAAAATGGCACAGTTGCTACAGAAAATGGTGTTTCCTCAACTAAAAATAAAATTGCTATATGATTCAGCAGTGCTGCTTCAGGGTGTCTTGACCAAAAGAGCTGAAGGCTGGCTGTCGAAGAGGATCTGAATATGTTCATTGTTGGATATCCACATGTAAAAGAAAGCTATTTTTCAATAGTCAAGAGTCAGATGTGACACAAACGTCTATTGAAAAGAATGCAAAGAAGGTGCGTTGTTGGCAAAGCCTTGTGTAATCTTGTCACTCAGGACACTGATGCAGTAGGATTAAGAATTTGAGAACAGCCTGAGCTATGCAGTGAAACTCTGTCCAAAAACAAATAAAAAAAGATGAAGAACATAGAGAATCTGGTATGCCTATGTGATGAAGTACCATATACGACAGAGTAGTACTCAACTGGACTGGACTCCTGATGCATGCTGCAGCATGGATGCAGCCATGGATATTCTGCTAGAGAAAATAACCCAGGCAAAAAGAAGTTCCAGATAATAACCTGCTTTCGAAGTTCTAAAGCAAGTGAACTTACAGAAATGGAAGCACATTTAAATATTTTATTAATTATTTTCTATTTTATGTGTATGAGTGTATTGCCTACATGTATGTAAGTGCTCCATCTCCTGCAATGCCCATGGAAGTCAGAAGAGAGTATCAGATCCCCTGGAACTGGAGTTACAGACAGTTGTTAGTTGCCCTGTGGGTGCTGGGACTTGAGCTCAGGTCCTCTGCAACAGCAGCCAGGCCTCTTAACCCCTGAGCCATCTTTCCAGCCCCCAAAAGCAAATTTAATAAAAGTTATTGTTCAATATCATTAAGAGGATAAGTTTTAAATGGTATTATTATTGTCAGAATTGTTATTTTGAGACACAGTATTCAGCCCAGCCTGACCTGGAACTGGCTGTGAGGCTAAGAATGCCCCTGAAGTTCTGATCCATTTACCTCCATCTCCCAAGTGCTGAGACCACAGGCATGAATCACCACCCCACCCAGTTTATGCTGGAGATGAAACCCAGGACTTTGTGCATGCTAGGTGTTAGGTCAGGCTGGGGTGAAAATATAATGATGATGAGGTCATTCTCCAACTGTAAATTGGAGCCAACTGTTATAGAGGTAATCTCTTATAAAACTAGTAAAACTGCCTTCTTTAATTGACTAATAGACATAGGAACTGTGAAAAGGATTATTCTCTATTCAGAGCCAAATATAATACTAAAGTCTCCTTAAGCTATGCACTTAAGCAAGATATATTAATACAGGAGCTCTGACATCAGCAATGGATTATTCTACCAAGGAGATGTTGGCCAGGGGATCCAAGCCCCCACAAAAGGTAAAGGCTCCTTGCCTCTAAACTGGGATAACTGCAAGAAGAGAGGCGATAGACCTGATGTAAACATGGGAAAGATGTATTGAGACCACACATGCAAGTGTACAGATGGTCTCTGAAATACCAGAGAGTGTTACCAAAAGCCACTAAACCAATAAAGCAAATATGGGTCTCCTTGAGTCAAGCAAGACTCCACCGTCAGCACCAGTTACACCTCACCTGCCTGGAAATACTGTGCAGCAGAGGCAGCCATATGCCTGTAAATCCCAAATCTAATTGGCTACTAGCTCTCTCCTTGGAGGAATAACCCACGGCTGATGCCACAAGCTTACATCCTCTAATGGTTAGGCGATGTTATAAGCCACAGCAAGACTCTGTCATATTTAACAGAAAATAATGTAATTCATGGATTAACGTACCATCCAAACATCTGTGTCTATACCAAAGTAACCTACCATAACAATTAGTACTGTTTAAATTCCTATATATGTAATTGTTTGTGCTTCATTAGTAGGGTTGAAAGGTTATTCCTGGACAAACTGTCAGCCCATGAAAGGAAACAGCCAGAATTGACCAGAGTCCAAGACAACAGCTCCAGAGAAAGTAGACTGTTTTGCTTCTCATCCACCTGTGCCCATTTTCTAAGCCTAGGGAGCAATCTGCGGAAGAGGGGGCGTGGTAGAATGTAAGGGCTGCAATTGGGGTGAACGGTGAAACTACAGCAATATAGTCTGGACACTCATTTGATCAACTTGATTGAACATACAAGCCCCCCCCCCTGCTGGATGGTGGGACCCATGGGCTGAGTGGGTTTGGGCACAACTGCTTGCAAACTGGTTTTACATGAAGGATGTTTGTACTCATAAATTATCACTTATTGTTAAAAAATGAAAAAAAAACTGAGTGAAAGATGCAGGACAGTTATGGCAGAATGCATGATCTGGGATGGGGTGGGGTGGGGTGGGGGAAAGGGAAGGGGAAATATGCCTGAACTGAATTGGAAAATGATGTATGAAATACACAAAGCATCAATAAAAAAAAATGAAAGTAAAAAAAAAAAAAAGCCAAGATGGCATAGACTGGAAGGACCCTCCTTTCTTTTCTGGTCAGGCCAGATTCCCATGAGACCTCTGGTCCTGAGATGCACCTCCAGATCTGAGCCCCTTACCTGTCTTAATTGGCCAGATTCCAATATGTCACCATCTCCCCTCCACCCTATAAAAGGCTCTCCCCGCCTCCCAGATGCATGCATGCTTTCTTGTGGTCCTGGAGGCCATGGATTCCCTGGAGAGAAAGAGAAGAGAAGAGAAGAGAAGAGGAGAGAAGAGAAGAGAGAGAGAGAGAGAGAGAGAGAGAGAGAGAGAGAGAGAGAGAGAGAATATTTCCTGGAATGAATGCCTGTCTTTATTTACTTTTAATTTGGACCGATCTGGCCTTTATCTCTGTGTCGGATACTTCTTATTAGGCAAGCACTAACTGAGCTATATCCCCAGCCTAAATGTGAGTATGCAATGCTCCTGAGAACTAAATGTAAACACAGGGGAGATGCTAGGCAGTTATGAGCTCTTGCTGCTCCTCCTCCAGAGGACCTGAGTTCAGTTCCCAGCACCCACATTTGGTGGTTCAGCACTGCCTGTAACTCTAGCTCCAGGAAATTCGATGATGCCCTCTTCTGGCCTTTGGATAAATGTACACAGGCACACACATATAATTTTTAAAAAATCAAGAATAAATAAATAAAAATAAAAATAAATGCTTTGGATGTAAGGGGGCCATTAGTGAAAACCTGGTCCCTGTGAAGAGATGGTGACCAGCCTGCTTACAGCTAGCTTGTCTGACATTGTCCAGAGATGAGAGTTGCTTCCTTCTGGGTGTAACTTCAGTCCAGATACACTGTGTCTTGGTCATTCTGTGAAAACCAGAGCACTTCAAGGATGTGAGCAGAAAACAAGATATTCTCGAAAAACAAAACAAAACAAAACAAAACAAAACAAAACAGGGCAATGCTATCCGTACTCAGGAGTCTCACCTCCTTACAGAGAAGCCTGTTAATGTGCAACCCCGAGTTTTTTCTTCACTCTAACAAAATCCTCAGGTATGTCTTATTTATACTTCCTTTAAGACACTCAGGAAACTGCTCTCTCTTCTCTCCTAGTCATCACTCAGTCCTTCCCAGCATCCAGGCATACTCAGTTCTTTCCTCAAGCATCCTGCCCTCTCTGTTCAATTTGTAGTAGGAACGCTGATTAACAAAGAGAAACCTGAAAATGTAGCCAGCCCTTTCAAATTTTAAGTGGTTTCTGGTTCTTCCTGGAAATTAAAGTTTATAAAGTCTTATATGAGCTCTTGAATTTGTTCATTGCTCTCTCGATTTTCTAAATGTGTTTTAAAAAAATAATTCTTCAGTAGTGTGAGTCCATTGATTCATGTGCATCTCGGAGCCTGCTGTTTTCTCCAGAACTTCCCTAACATTCACCTAGCAATTGTGAAAAATAAAAATGACTTTTCTTTCCTTTCTTTCTTTCTTTCTTTCTTTCTTTCTTTCTTTCTTTCTTTCTTTCTTTCTTTCTTTCTTTCTTTCTTTCTTTCTGAATGTCTATATTTCTGCATTTTCTTTCTTTCTTCTTCTTTCTTCATGCATGTAGAGGCCACAGTTTGATGCGGCAGGTATGTGATGCCCAGTGTCTTCCTCTGAGTGCCTTGTTCTCCACTTTAAGTTTTTGAGACAGAATGTCTCACTGAACTCGGAGCTCACCATGCAGCAAGACTAGCTGGCCAGTGGGCTCCAAGGGTCCTTCTGCATCTGCCTCCCTAGCAGCAGGATTAAAGGTGGATGCCACCATATCCCAGCTTCTTTTTAAAATATATTTTTATTGTTATCAAACTTTTTCATACATCATACATCATTTCTCAATCCAATTTAGACCCATTTCCCCTTCCACGCTCCCCACCCCACCCAAGTTCATGGACTCTGCCATACATGTCTTGCATCTTTTTCTGAATCTCTCCAGAGTTTTTCTCAAAGCAGAGGATTATTGTTCCTGCGAGAACTTCACTGTTTCAGTCGTTCCCCCCCCCTAGTTTTTTGTTGTTACAAGTTGTTCCCTCTAAGCTGTATTGCATACACACACACACACACACACACACACACACACACACACACCACATCAACTGAATTGGAGGATTTTCTTTTCTTTTCTTTTTTAGGCTAAAAGATATCATGTTTTCCTTAAGGAAGTGTTTAAAGTTTCCTCCTTGGCAAGCCCAAACAACCATCAATCCTGCCCTTGTGCTCCACACTAGGGTCTTTCCTTCTCATGGTCACCCAAATAAGGTCCAGTAAGCACCGCATCCTGTCTTGATCTTCCTGTACTGGCCTCCATGATACAACCTGGGTAGTCCAACAATGGCAGTCTATACTCTGAAGAGGCTGAAACCCCAGGAGCTGCTCAGTCCACAAGCTGCATGTATCAGCATTCCCCATCTGGCACTGAAGGTTGAGAGGGTTCTTGGAGAGACGTGAGTCTTCAGCCCATATTGGAAAGTTGAAAAGCTGTGTCTCATGTCTTTGAAGGATGGCAAAAGCAGTGGCAGTCATAGAGTAGATGCACTTGCCAGTAAGAATTGAAGACAAGCAAAACAACAGAGCTCTTCTTTTTGTCTTTTTGCTAAGAGCTTAAGTTTTATATCTGATATACAGTTTCCTAGGCCTTACTGATTATTTATTTCTGGTTATACTTTCCTTTTGGATGCTTAAGGTCACACAGTTAGCCCAAATTAACTAACCGTTTTTGTTTTCTCAAGGTCAGTTGAGGATATGGTTCTCATAAGACACTCAGGTTTTTTTGGAGTGGGGGAGCCCACTCATTTTGTCTTTTCATTTACAAGGTCCATCCACTCGAAAAAAAAGCCAGGTCTTGCTAGACTAGGCTTCCCTTTTTGAAGCATGAGCAGACTTTCCTCTTTATAAACTGGACATTGACTGAAGTCCCATTAGTGGAGCTCCAAGACCTCCCTACTCAAGAAGACTGGTAACCCACATTTTCAGGACATTTCAAGAGATGCCCCCATGCATAGTTCCCTGGGACTTAGTTGATCTCTGAGGGCAAAGTTATCAATTAGGTCCCTCTGCCAAATTGGTATGGGCATTAAGTATGGCCATTAAGCACCCAGAAAGGCTAAGTTACACCATCCTGATATATCACACCTATACTAAAATTATGTCATCTGAAAACAAGCTGTATGCCATTTTCATATCATATTTCATGATTCACATTTTTCCATTTTTATTCTACATTATTCCAAAATATTCATACATACCCACCATCCATATACCAAAAACCCAAAGTCTGAAAATAAATGGTAGGTTAATTCTTGAAATTGTCTAAGAATTCACAATACAGGAGCATGGTTGTTTTCAGATCACGAGGAATATAACATTAACATTGTTCAGTTTGCCTTACAACCAGGTACTTGGTGCCAGCATCCAGAGATGAATGATACCATTCATCATGTTTTTCTGGGACTGTGTTACTTCACTTAACATGATATCTTCTAGTTCCATCCATTTACCTGCAAAGTTCATCATGTCATCTTTCTTTACTGCCGCATAGAACTCTATTGTGTAGATGTTCCACATTTTCTCTATTCACTCATCAGTTGAGGGGTACTTGGGTTGGTTCCAGCTCTTCGCTATTGTGAAGAAAGCTGTAATAAGCATGGCTGTGCATGTATCTCTGGGGCAGGATGAGTCTTGTGGGTATATAACCAGGAGTGGTATGGCTGGGTCATTCTGAGTCTTTTAAGGGTTCTCCACACTGCTTTCCATAGTGGTTGAACAAGTTTACATTCTCATCAGCAGTGGATGAGAGTTCCCCTTTCCCCACAACCTCTCCAGCATTTGGTATCTTTTGTTTTCTTGATCCTAGCCAGCCTTATTGGATATCTTAAAGTGGTTTTAATTTGCATTTCCTTAATTATTAGCGATGTTGAACACTTTTTAAGATGTTTCTCAGCCATCTATTTCCTCACTTGCGAAGTCTCTGTTCAGCTCTTTACTCCATCTGTTGAGTGAGTCATTTGTTTTCTTCTCTGTTTTTTGAGGAGTTTATATATTCTGGAAGTTAATGCTCTGTCAGATGTATCATGGGTGAAGGTTTACTCCCACTCTATGGGTTTTCTCTTCACTTCCTTGATTGTTTCTTTCAGTGTACAGAAGCTTTTGAGTTTAATGAGGTCCCACTTGTCAATTGTTGACCTTATTTCCTGCATAGCTGCTGTCTGATTTAGAAAGCCATCTTCTATGCCTATGTCTTATAGGTTGTTGCCAATTTTTTTCTTCTATTATCTTCAGAGTTTTGGGTTTCATGTTGAGGTCTTTGATCTATTTGGAGTTGACTTTTGTAAAGGGTGAGAAGTAGGGGTTTAACTTTATTCTTCTACAAGTGGTGATCCAGTTTTGCCAACACCCTTTGCTGAAGATGCTGTCTTTCCTCCATTGAGTCTTCTTGGACCCCTTGTCAAATATGAGGTGGCTGAAATTGTATGTGCTCACATTTGGATCTTCAATTTTGTTCCATTGGTCTTCAAGTCTGTTTTTGTGCCAGTTCCAGGCTGTTTTTATGAGTGTAGCCCTGTAGTATAGTTTGAGGTCTGGTGTAGAGATCCTCCCTGTATTAATCTTTTCACTCAGGGTTGGTTTGGCTATTCAGGGTCTTTTGTTTTTACATATGAATTTAAGGATATTTTTCCAAGCCCGTGGAGAAACTCTGGGGGATTTTAATTGGGATTGCATTGAATGTGTATATCAATGTGGGTAGAATGGACATTTTTACTCTATTAATTTTTCCAATTCATGAGCACAAGAGGTCTTTCTATCTACTGATGTCTTCTTCAATCTCCTTCTTCAGGGGTTTAAAATTTTTTTGTAGAGATCTTTGGTGTCTTTGGTTAGGCCTGTTCCTAAGTATTTTATTGTTTTTGAGGCTATTGTGAGTGGGAAGGTCTCCTTATATTCCTTCTTCAGGTGCTTGTTGTTGGTGTAAAGAAAAGCTACTGATTTTTCTAGGTTAATTTTGTATCTCACCACTTTATTGAAACTCTTAATCATTTCTAGAGTTTTCTGGTGGAGTTTTAGCATCCCTTAGATAAACTATCATATTGTCTGCAAAAAGGGATAGTTTGACTTTCTCTTTTCCAATTAGAACTCCTTTAATTTCTTTTTTTTGCCTTATTGCCCTAGCAAGTGTTTCAAGCACTATATTGAAGAGGAGTGGCAACATGAGGCAGCCTTGATGAGTTCCTAACTTTAAGGGCAATGCTTCTAACTTTTCTCCATTTAGGATGATGTTGGCTGTGGGTTTCTTATATGTGGCTTTGATTATGTTGAGGAATGATCCCTCCAGTCCAATTCCCTCTAGGAGCTTAAGCATGAAGGAATGCTGGATTTTATCAAAAGGCTTTTTCTGCATCAATTGAGATGATCATGTGGTTTTTGTCCTTCAGTCCATTTATGTGTCTTATGATATGTACTGATTTTACTGAGTTTCTTATGTTGAACCATCCCTGCATCTCTGGTATGAATCCAACTTGGTCATGATGGATGATCTTTTTGATGTGGGTCTGTGTGTGGTTTGTGAGTATTTAGTTGAGAATTTTGGCATCTGAGTTCATTAATGAGATAGGTCTATAGTTCTCTTTTTTGGTTGTATCTTTTCCTGGTTTTGGTATTAGAGTGATTTTTGGCTTCATAGAGGTAATTTGGGAGATTTCCCTCTGCTTGTATCCTTCTGAACTGTTTTAGTAATGATGGTTGTAAGTCCTCTTTAAATGTTTTATAGAATTCTGTTGTGAAACCATCTGGGCCTGGACTTTTTTTACTTGGGAGGTTTCTTATTACGTTTTCTATTTCTTCATATATTATGGGTCTGTTTAAGCTGTCAATCTCTTCTTGGTTTAGCTTTGGTGATTCCCAAGATTCAGATATTCATCCATTACTCTTAGGTTTTCAAATTTAGTAGAGTATAGGTTTTTGAAGTATTCCTGTATGATCGTCTGGATCTTTTTGTTGTCTGTTGTGATACTTCCCCTTTCATCATGAATTCTATTGATTTGGAGTTGCTCTTTCTTTCTTTTGGTTAATGGGGCTAGAGGTCTGTGTATCTTGTTTATTCTTTCAAAGATCCAACTTTTGGATTTGTTGATTTTTTTTGTATTGTTTTCTTTATTTCTACTTCCTTGATTTCAGCTCTGATTTTTCTTATTTCTTCCTGTCTGTTGAATTTAAGGTTCATTTGTTGTTGTCTTTCAAGTGTTTTTAGCTGCAGTGTTAGCTCATTTATTTGTGTTCTTTCTGTTATTCTAATGTAGGCACCCAGGGATATAAACTTCCCTCTTAGGACTGCTTTAAAACTATCCCAAAGGTTTTGTTGTGTTGTACTGCCATTGTCCTTTAGTTACAGGACTGCTTTTATTTCTGTATTTCTTCCTAGACCTATTTATTATTCAGGACACTGTTGTTTAGTCACCATGTGTTCCTGGTGTTGATATTGAGCTTTATTGAACTGTGGACTGATTGCATGGAATTCTTTCAATCTTTTTGTATTTGTTGAGTTCTTTTTCTGTGTCCAAGTATGTGGTCAATTTCCGAGAATGTGCCATGGGGTGTTGAGTAGAAAGTGTATTCTCTGGTATTTGGGTGGAATATTCAGTAGAGTGTCTGTGAGATCCATTTGCTGTATCGTATTGTTCAGTTTAGATGTCTCTCTGTGTATTCTTTGTCTGGTTCATCTGTCCAAAGGGCTCAGTGGAGTATTGAAGTCCCCTACGATGAGTGTGCTGGGATTAATCTGTTCCTTGAGGTCCTGTAGAATTGTGTTTATAAAGTTTGGTGCACCAGATTTTGGTGCATATATATTCATGACTGTGAAGTCTTCATGGTTAATTTTCCCTCTGATAAGGATGTAATGACCCTCTTTGTCTCTTCTGAGTACTTTTACCTTGACGTCTATTTTGTCTGATATTAAAATAGCAACTCTTGCTTTCCTTTTGATAACATTTGCTTGGAATATTTTTCCATCTTTTCACTTTAAGTGCCTATCCTTGAGGGTGAGATGGGTTTCTTGTAGACAACATATAGATGGGTTCTGTTTTCTAATCCATTTTCCCAGTCTATGCCTTTTTATTGGTGAGTTTAGTCCATTAATATCTAATGTTATAATTGAGAGACGTGTGTTGCTTCATTTCGCCTTATTATCCATTTGTGGTTTTGGTCTAGATTTCTACTTCTGCAGTGTTTTATTAATTTCTCTTTCTAAGTGCCTGGGGATAGTTGCTCCTCTCCTCTGTCCTTTGAATTACTTCAAGAATTCTCTGAAGGTTTGGTTTTCCAGATATATATTTGTTGGGAGCCCCCCAAAATTTGTGGGGGGCATTTAATCCCAGGACGATCCATGTGGAAAATACGTGTAGGAAAGCACACCATGTGGATGCATGTTAAGGTCCAAATGCAGAGAGAGTTTTTTGCAAAATGTCTGGTTATATAGCAAGCATGACTCAATTCTCAAGCCTGAATCCTAAACATTTTCGTCACTATAGCCCACCCCATGGGTGTGGCCAGGGAGGTCCCATTGGTTTAGAATGCTACCCATCTTAACTAAATTTTCCCACATATATTCTTTAATCTTGTTTATATTATGGAACATTTTTCTTTCTCCTTCAACTAGAATCAACATTTTTGCTGGGTATAGTAACCTGGGTTGGCATTTATAGTCATTTAGCACTGGGAATGCTTTGGTCCATGTTCTTTTTGCTTTCATAGTTTACACTGAAAAGTCAGCTGTAATTCTGATAGGTTTTCCTCTTATACGTAACTTGTTTTTCACTTGTGGCTTTCAGAATTTTGTCTTTGTTTTGGGCGTTAGCATTTTAACTATGATATGGCATGGGGAGTTTCTTTTCTGATCTTGTCTATTTGATGTTCTATGTGCTTCTTGTATTTATATGGGTTTGTCTTTTTTTTTTTAGTTTGGGGAAATTTTTATCTAGTATTCTGTTGAAGATCTGATCAATACCATTCTCTTGGGATTCTTTTCCTTCCTCTATCCTTATGATGCAGAGGCTTGATCTTTTCATAGTGACCCACATTTCCTGGTTGTTCCCCTCTTGTGTATTTTAAATTTTTCATAGTCTTTGCTTGAGCTTTTTAGTTGTTCTGTGCTATCTTCCAGGTCTGATATTCTTGGTGTTTTTTTTTTTTCTTCTTTTTTTGGTGTTTTTGAAAGAGGGTCTCCCTGTAGCCCCTGCTGGCCTCAAACTCACAGGTATCTGCCCCCCTTTGCTTCCCAAGCACTGGGATTAAAGATGTGCACCACTATGCCTAGCTTAAAGCTTGTTCTTAGCCACCATGTAGGTGTTGGGAATCAAACCTGGGTTCTTTGCAGGAGCAGTCAGTGCTCTTAACCGCTGAGCTATCTCTCTAGCCCTGGGGTCTGATATTCTTTTTCTGCTTTCTTCTGCCTCTGAGGCTTTTTCCCATTCTTTACTTTTGATTGGATGAGTGTTTGATTTCCTTTTTCATTTCATCTTGTGCTTTCTTTAGTATTTCCACTTCTTTTTGGAGCTTCTCAATCTCTTCTTGTAGCTCCTTGCTTCACTTGTTGGTTTCCTTTTTCATTTCAGCATGGGGATCTTTTCAGTGTTTCCACTTCCTAATGGAGTTTGTCATTTTCTCCCTCTAGTTCTTTCCAGAATTTGTCATTTTCTCCTTTTAGTTCTTTCCAAAGTTTGTCATTCTCTCCCTCTAGGTCCTTCCTGAGTTTTTCATTCTCTCCCCTTAGTTCTCTGATTTGTTCTTTATATTTTATGATTTCTTTGAATATATCTGTGATTGTTCTTCTAAAATCCGTGTCCTGGTTTACCTCTAGGGAGATTTCATTCATTGTAAGAATCTTCTATAGGTAGAGTTCAATGTGGAATTATTCTATACTTTTCCCATATTGTTCTTTGGTTGTCCTTTTGGCACGTGGGTTTCTTTTTGTTTGTATTCTGATGTGAATCTCAAATGTTTCTTCACTGTGTTGAAGGATTGCTTTCCTTGATTCCTTCAGATGCCTTCATTTTTTTCCCTTGTTTATGGAGTGTTGACTTGCCTAGGTTTCAGACTTTCAATTTTGGTTATATATTAGAAGGTATAGCTCACTCTTCCTTTTCTGTTCTGCAGGTTCTCCAAAAACTGGGTAAGTAACAATCCAGACGATACCCTCTGAGCACTGTACACCCTCTGCTTCCTGCCAGCCAGTTCCTCTAGGTTGGTTGTGGGACTTGCTCTCCTGAATTCTAGTTGGCAGTGGTGGGGGGTGGTGGTGGGGGCACAAGTTGCTTGCTTAGCCTGCGTGCTGGTACCCTGTGCCTCAGTTGTTCTGGCCAAAGCAACCAATCTCTATGTACAACAGGCCAATAATCCAACCTTCCAACAATCCACCTGGCTGGTGTGCCGGTCCACACCCTGTGCTTTGTCTCACATCCCAGCTTGGCTGCTGCAGATCAAACTCAGGTCCTCATGGTTTTTTTTGTTTTTTTTTTTTTGTTTTTTTTTTTCTTTTTTTTTTTTTTTTTTTTTTTTGTTTTTTTTTTTCCTTTTTATTGCTGTTATGGTTTTCTCCAACATTTTTCAGTAACAGCCCTCATCTTATTTAATTCTACTGTTGGCCATGGTTTGAACCCTGAACACTCCCTTTCCTTTCACCTTTGTATGTGGCCACATACTCTTCATTAGTGTGCAGATCAGGCTGGATCTGCTCCCTGATCTTCTTAGGATTCAGCTCCTTGTCAGGTTCTCCAGGAAAAGCATCAAAAGTAATTCTGTCTCCAGGAACAGACCTGTTAGGAGGAGCCAAAATCTCCACCTTTTCTGGTGAACTAGCATACATGACCATTGCTTGAGATAGCACTTCCCATATTTTTGCAGGTTTCAGATTACAAAGCAAGATCACCATCCGATTTTGCATCTGTTCTAGAGGAACATGATTCACCAGTCCACTGACAACAGTCCTTGGGGTTGTTTCTTCAATATCAACTTCTTCTACATACAGAGAATCTGCATCAGTGTGTTTTTTGGCAGTAATGATGCAACAAATTTGAAGCTCTAGTCGTGACACATCTATTGGCTTAGAGTCAGTACTTGCTGCTAATGATCACTGCTTTTTCTCCTTTTTCTATCCTTTCTTTTCAATTTTCTCTTTTTAATTTCTTTTCTTACCCTCCCCCTCCTTTGATCTGTTCTTTTGTATCAGAAGTGGTGGTTGTTACCGATGTAGATTGTAGCACATTTTTGGAAATTGTAGAATTAGCTTGCAGCAAAAAACCAGATGGGAACGGTATTTTCTTCACTCCATGTTGAATTTCTGCTTGAATTAGCTCTTGTTTTAGTTCTTCAGTTTCTTTCTTCAGTTTAGTATTTTCAACTCGAAGTTTCTTCTTTTCTTATAAAGTTGCCTGCAATATTGCTTTCTCTTTCAGAAGAGCAACTTGCTGCTTAAGCTATTCAATGATTTGATCTGCTTCTGCACCCTTCTGTTCTAGTCTCTTCAGAACAGCATCATTGGTTGCCATTTTTGCCAAGAAATGGCAGAAAACCCTCCTAGGCTTTAAACTCTTCTCCACAGGCCTCCCTGCAAAGCATCCTTGAAGTTCTGCTAAGTTTCCATTTCATAACCTTTGTAATGACTAGGCCTTCTGACTGCACTTGCTGAAGACACATGTACAGTCAATTCTTCACTTCTTTAATCTTTTTTTGTGAGGCCTCTCACCACTCTAAATGTTCAAATTTTACTGTTCAACACTCACAATCTAAAATACGGTATAGAAGCTGGAGAGATGGGTTTATGAGCACTTACTGTTCTTACAGAGAATCTGAGTTTGGTTCCCAGCACCCACTTCAGGGGTCTCACACCTACTTCCAGTTCCAGTGGATCCAAAGCCTTCTAAGTCTACCACCTGTATGCCAAAGACTGCCATAAACTCATATAGGCATACACATATGACACATAAATAAGGAAACCTTAAAATACTGTATGTTTAACTCACTTTTAGTATGTTTTGCTCAATAAATACTGAGCTAGGAAGAGAGGATGGAATTTTTGTTTTGAGCATTGCTCTTTCTGCTTTGTTTATTGCTCTCTACCTAATGACTAAACACCTGGAATATAGTGATAATTGGCACTCTAATAACTATTTGTTGACTCAGTGAATTCCTTTCCTCACTTCTTCCCCACAAACACTGAAATCCTTTGACACACTGCCATAAAAGTAAAGAACTTCTGAATTCCACCCACCCTCTAAGTCACATTCTTTCTCTTTGCCCTGTATCAATTTTCAAAATTTGGTTGAATTAAAAGGGGTCAAGCTTTTCCCGTTTTCTCACTCCGAGGAGGGTGCCCGTGCCGCCACGTTTCTGAGTACTACCTGAAGGCCAGGTTCCCTGTCCTGGATGAGCAGTGAGGGGACCCAGGACTGCTCCCTGCCTATCCAGACCCTGGGGTCACTCACATTAAGCAACATACCGGGCCCTCATGTTTTCATAGCTAGCAGGCATGGTGCACCTCCCCAGCCCAGCCAAATTTCTCTTGACATTGCTTGATGTCCCCCTGAGAAAAATATGTCCCCTGGGTTGTTATTACTGCTATAAATCATGCCCTGATTTTAAGTTAGTTTCCAGAGTGGTTTTCCTGTTCAGCTGCCAACGCTTTGTTCCGATGTTCTTTGTACCTGTAGCACCTTCACCCCTCTTCTCTACCTGTGCACTCATGCAGAAGACTGAGCTGGGCCAGATCACGGAGGTAGGTCCAGCTCCAAGTCTGGTAAACTGGTTGAGTAGATTGGCAGTCCAGGTTGCCTCTTCCCTATTTTGTTCTTGGGACATGACTGAACCTCTTACCATTCTTTTCTGTGTTATCAGTTTAGTGACATTTCCTGGGCAGTAGAGGTGACATTTTCTCTTGAGCCTCTCAGTGTGACTTCTGTCTTGTCATTGTGTAAGGTGGCCATTCTGTGCTTGCTACATCCACAGCATCTTCTCTTTCCATACTCACTCAATTGTCAATCACTTAGATTTCAGTCCCTGGGACCAGGAGCTGTTTGTATTTTGCTTCAGTGTTTGTCTATCACTTCCTCCATGGAGTAGGAACTGAATAAATACTTTTCAAAACATAAAAAAAGAAGGATAAAAGGAAATATCATCTCATTAGAATGAACCAGAGCAACTCACACTTGACATCCCTCTCTATCAGTCAGTAACACCGGTAGCCACACTACTGGAGGCAGAGTTTGGGTCCTAACGTGGGCCAGCATGGGTTGGTTGGTTTCTCTCTGCAGGCCTGTGCTCACTCTGTGGATCCTGGGCATCTTGGCCAACAAGATTCCTCACAAGCATGTATTTTCCCAAGTAGGACAAAGAAACATTGTCTTCTATTCTAAAGGGCTCTGAACTCAGAGAGAGGGGGAGCACCTCAGAGTATGTGAAATACACTTCTGGGGAAATAAGAACACAGCAAATTCAATTTAATACCCTTTGTCTTAGTAATCTGTTCTGGGGCAGCAGGGAATGAGACTTTGTGTCATTAGGTCTTCAAGGGCTTTTTGGATCCTTAATCCCAGCAATGTTGTTGCTGGCTTCTCAGTTGAACATTTCACACATGTAGGCATACATATCGTGCACATACACACTCAAATATTCATGTGCCCCCATATACTTGCACAGACTCAAGCACATTCATGTACACACACACACACACACACACACACACACACACACCTACACATACTCCCACACCCCCTCCCCCAAATGATTTCACAAATAAGGAGCAGGAAGCACCCTACAAGAAAATCTTTAAAAATTTCTGAATGGAAACAAGTAAGAATTATTAACAAAGGAAAACTGTCAGGGCTAAAGGACTAGAGTCAGGCTTGCAGAGTTCTACAAGATAAAGTTCTATGCATGTTTGATACATGCTTTTTTCTACAGTTTCAGTATCAAAATAAGAGCAAGAAAACCTCTCTCTCTCTCTCTCTCTCTCTCTCTCTCTCTCTCTCTCTCTCTCTCTCTCTCTCTCTCTCTCTCTCTCTCTCTCTCTCTCTCTCTCTCTCTATCTATCTCCCTGTCTGCCTAGGCTTCCCTGCAACTCACTATGTAGGTGAAGATGATCTAGAGTTCTGATCCTCCTTGCCTCTACCTCCTGAGTTCTGGGATTACAGGCTTCTATCACCACACCAGGTTTTTATGTGGTGCTGTGAATCCAGCCCAGGGCTTTGGCCATGCCAGACAATCACTCTACCAATTAAGCTAAATTGAGCTCATCCTCAGCCCCAAGATTTTAAAGAATAATTTTTAAGGGACTATAAGTGTAGTTTGGTGGTAGAATGCTTGCCTAACACTAAAGAGGATCTGGGTTGGATCCCCAGCACCAGAAGAATTAAAAAGAACTAAAGAATATCTATGCTTAGGAGCTGATAGAATGTAAAGGAGTAGGGGCAGATGCCTTAGTGTACTTGATTGGCTGTTCAGGCAGCTAGAATAGTGAGTGCTGCTTAGAGAAATCCCTCATTCACTACTCACTTCCAAACAAATTTTCTGTGCTTAATAATTTGCTTTTTGAGCCACAAACCTAGAAAATTTCTAAAACCATGAAACAATAAAATAGAGCAAAGTGGTGAGGATGAGGTATAGCAAATTTCAGCTACTTTAATGCATTTGTTTTGATAAATGTCTCCTCTCTCATCTGCCTTGTGGAAAGCCATTTCCTTTACATCTCCACTTACCTGCATGCTGTTGGCCTGATAGCAATCAAGCACAGCTTTCATTTACTTTTTCAAGATTAAAAATCATAGCTTGAAGGTATTGTTAGTAACAGACGTGGATAATGATAGGTGAAGAAAGTTGCTTTTTAAAAATTATCTCGCAAATGAGACTTTTTATCTTATTGAGCTATTGACCAAATACTAATGAATGACTATATATTTGGGGGTTTGTTTTGAGGATCTTAGTGATCAATATTTGCTGTTCCAGACCCTAGAAATTATGGATACTGATAAACTCTCAGGGCATATTTGTGATATCGAAAAAAAAACAGCAAAATAGATTTCAGGAAAATCAAAGGGATGAACAGTCAGACAGCTGTTATTGTACATGTCTTTCATTTCTAGAGAAACATTTCTTGCTCCTGAGATTATAAAAGAGGAAACAGTTACCAAGCACAGCTGACGAAACTTGAATCTTTCTAAATGCCCAGGAAAATGGGAAGAAGACTAACAGAAACCAGCTTTGGAGCCTACGAAGTGCTGAGAAAGGTGGTGAGGCGGAAGGCGCTCCACTTTGACATTGCTTGTTAGTCAGGCATTCATTTAAAGGCATGATGCCCCCTCTTGCCAGGATTGAAAGCTCTCAGACATGTTCCATGTCAACATGCTTCTCTCTCTCTCTCTCTCTCTCTCTCTCTCTCTCTCTCTCTCTCTCTCTGTCTCTCTCTCTGATGTGGAAGTCAGAATGTGAAGTTGGGGGTCTTCTTTCATTGCTGTCCACCTTATCTTTTTGAGACAGGGCCTCTCATTGAATCTATGCCTCCTTGATTCAGCTAGGCTAGCTGGCCAGTGACCCCAGAGATTCTCTACTCTCTGCCCACCCCCATTGGGGTTACATACATGTGCCATTGTACTTGGCTTTTACATGGGTGCTAAGGGATCTTGGGCTAGGTGGGTACTTTACCTGTGGGAGATGCTTCTTGAACCTTCCATTGTTTGCTGCCAGTCTCCAATGAAACAATTATTCAATTGCCATTCTGTGTTTGTTTCAGTTTTATGCCACTAAGACCATTCAATCACTGGCATTAAGAACTTTGTAGTATCAAATTGGGGCAGGCATCTTTACCCACTGAGCAATTTGGTTGGCCCTATAGTATGAAACTGGAAGGGATACTGAGGTATCTGTTTTTCCTGTCTTGTTGATTACCAATTTGAATTTAGCAATTTGTCCATTTCTTTTAGATGTTCAAATTTAGTATAGTATAGGTTTTTAAAAATATTCTTTTATGCCGGGCATGGTGGCGCATGCCTTTATTCCTAGCACTCGGGAGGCAGAGGCAGGCAGATCTTTGTGAGTTCAAGGCCAGCCTGGTCTACAGAGTGAGTTCCAGGCCAGCTGGAGCTACAAGGAGACCCTGTCTCAAAAAGACCAAAAAAAATATTCTTTTATAATGTTCTGGACATCTTTGGTGTCTGTATGATGTTTCCCCTTCCATCTATGATTTTATTGATTTGAATTTGCTCCTTCTTTCTTTTGGTTAGCTGGGCTAAGGGTCTGTACATCTTGTTTATCTTTTCAAAGAACCAGCTCTTAGATTCATTAATTCTTTGTATTGTTTTCTTTGTTTATATTTGATTGATTTCTGCTCTGATTTTTATTATTTCATTTTATCTGATAAGTTTGGGTTAGTGTGTTCTTGCTTTTTCAGATGCTGGAGTTGTACTATTAAATCATTTATTTGTGTGCTCTAAGATTTGTTTGTTTGTTTTTGCTTTTTTTTTTTTTTTTTTGAGAACAAGTGTTATGCCTGTTTGCCCCAGCTGGTGGAATTTTGCTTGATGTACGACGTCGGTGGCGTCAACCTCAGAAGATCTGCCGCTGCCCGCTGCCGTGAGGATTAAAGGATCTACAACATCTGGCACTTTCTGCTTTTTAAACTGTAGGCATTTAGAGCTATAAACTTTCCTCTTAGGAATGCTTTTAATATGTCCCCAGAGGTTTTGTTGTGTTATCATTTTTTGTTAAGTTCCAGGAATACACTTATTTCTCTGATTTCTTTTTTAACCCATTCATAATTCAGAAGTGTTTTTTTTTTTTTTTTTTTTTTTTTTTTGGTATTTTTGAGACAGAGTCTCCCTTTATGTCCCAGCTGGCTTTAAGCTCGCTCTGTAGACCAGGCTGGCCTTGAACTCACAGAGATCCACCTGCCTCTGCCTCCCAAGTGCTGGGATTAAAGGCATGTGCCACCATGCCCAGATACCAAAAATAAATAAATAAATAAAAGCAGAAGTGTATTGTTTAAGCTCTATGAGTTCATGCATAGCAAATGACAAGTTTTCTCCCTTTTATATGGCTGAATAGTATTTCATTACATATATATGACACATTTTCTTTATCAATTCATTTGTTGATGATTACTTTTCATTCCATATCTTAATGATTTTAAATAGTGCTGCAATGTCCAATAGAGAACATATGTATTTGGTACAATGATTTCATTTCCTTTGGCAGTATATTCAGTAGTAAGGTTGCTGGATCATATGAGGGCTCTATGTTTAGTTTTTTGAGTAATCTCCATATAATAGAGATAAAGGCTGCACTAATTTACATCCCCACCAGCAACAGTTGAGTTCTCCTTCTCTACATCTTCTTTAATATTTATCCTTAATCATTCTGATAACATCCATTCTAATGAAGGAGACATGAAATAATATGATGCGTGAATTTGTATTTCCCTTTTTGCCTCTGAGCCTGTGCCTTTAACAGCTGTGCCATCTCGCCAGCACTTCTGTTAAATAGATATAGTATTAAACTTATTTCTAATGATTATTGGTATACCCATAGGCTAATCCATCTCTCAGCTCTCAGCAGAGAAGCACCCTTATGCAGCAGTTGGTGATTCACACAGAGACCCACACTGGCCAATGTCCAGAGAACAAGAGACTGCAGACTGCTTATCCCTGAATAGGACACTTATATCAAGCTTCTGCTTCACAAAGCTCGGAGAGCAAGCATTGCTCAAGAGGAGGGTGGGGAGGTTTTAAGAGCCAGAGGAGATGGATGACCACAAGGAAATAGAATTTTCCAGACAGCAGGGTAGTTATTCATATGAATATGAACTCAACAGCAATCGTGACAGCATGCACAATTCCCAGATTAGCTCAAGCCAGACAAAATTCGAGCATAGATGTGGGAAAGTGACTAAGAAACCCCAATCCTACCTGAGGAATTACTAGCAACCAATGGTGGCTGAGAAGTGGAGATTTAGTCTTTACATTTAAAACTATTGGTAAGTTGACCAGGCTCCGGTGAATGAACTCACATCAAAAGACATTTGGAGATACAAACCTGATTCTATAGGCCTTTATATATATATATATATATATATATATACTAAACAGATTTTATACATATTAAACATATATGTATATATTATGTATATGAGTATAGGAAATTTGGTGGGAGATTAAAGAGGATGTGCAGATATGGGAGCTGTATTAGTCAGGGTTCTCTAAAGAAACAGAAGCAACAGGATGAATATATAACTACATACAATTTATTGATTTGCTCACGTGACGGAGCTCAACAGTAGCGCCGAACTGGAGAGGCCAGGAATCCAGGGAACTGCTCAGTCCGCAAGGCTGGATGTCTCAGTAGTCCCAGTCTAGTGCTGAAGGCCCGAATGGATTCCAGGAGATCTGCCAGTCTCAGTACACGCTGGGGTCTGAAAGGTTGATTCCCCAGCAGCAGACAAACTCACCCAATAGAGAAGCACAGCCACAGGAGGAAAAAGGGACCAGCTCCCGCTGCTGTGGCCTTAAATACTGCCTCCGGCAAGTAAGGTAATGCCCATATTTGGGGTGGGCATCCGGGCTGAGGTGGTCCAATCAGCAAGACGCTTTTCTCTATTTGTTCCTTAGTCAGTCAGTTGACCCCAAGGATTAACCATCCCAAGGCCTATCTCAATAAAAGCCAAAATTATATTGCATGAAATTCTCAAAAATTCAAAATGAAAAAAAGCCAAATTAATATTTTAACAAAGTTAAAAATGAATAATATGCCCTCCCCAACTATTTAAAAAGGGCATGGAAGGGGGCAGTGGGTCTAAATGTTATTAAGAAATGCTGTCCTAGCACTTTGGAGGCAAAGGCAGGTGGATCTTTGTGAATTCAAGGCTAGCCTGGTCTCAAGAGAGAGTTTTCCCAGGGACAAGCGTGGCTACACGGGAAACCTGTCTCAAAAGGGACCAAAAAAAAAAGAAAAAAAAAAAAAAAAGAAAGAGAAATGTTATATGTGTAGACAATGCACCAGGAATTTCAGGGTCTGACAGAAGGAACGGGTGGGGGGGTGGTGAGAGGTGCAGAGTCAATACACAGACCCTGGGAGTCAGGTGAATGCAGACAGAGGGCGAGCTGTCTCGGACTCGCTTATTGGGGGCAGGGTTAGGGGTCATGTACTGTTCACATTCCTGCTTGTGATTGGCCCAGGTCTGCAACGCTGCTTGTACGGTCTCACATGCCTAGGGCAGGTTAGGTTGATGAGGGACAAGCTCTGTGCATGCAAAATTCTCAGCATACTGGATACTACAGTATGAAATGTGCAAAAGTTCAATAAAATATATGTGAAAAAAAAGAAAAGAAAAATAGAGATAATAAATTGGAGGGGCAGGTAATATTGAGGAGATAGAGAGGGGGAGAGGCCTGAATGATCAAAATACATTATATGAAATTCTGGGATCAATTACAAAATCTGAAAAGTGTATTTGCCTAGTGATGAGTGATACTGAGACTTTGGTGGCACATGCCTTTAATCCCAGCACTTGGGAGGCAGGCAGATCTCTGTGACATTGAGGCTGGCCTGGTCTACAAAGCAAGTTCTAAGCCAGCTAGGGCACAGGGAGATCCTGTTTCAAAGAGAGAGAGAGAGAGAGAGAGAGAGAGAGAGAGAGAGAGAGAGAGAGAGAGAGAGAAATATTGTTATTGATATTATTTTATAAAAGGTTTTGTTATTTTAAGTATATGAGTGTTTTACCTGTATGTATATAAGTGTACCTGGTACCTAAGGAAACTAGAAGAGGGTGTTGTATTTCTTGGAACTGGAGTTACAGATGGTTGTGAGCCACCATATGAGTGCTGGGAACTGAACCCAAGTCCTGTGTTCAACATATTTGTGTTGAGACAAGTGGCTTTTGCTGCTTCAAATTTTATCACATTTTACCAAAATTCAGGAAAGTTTTGTAATTTGGAAACTCAAAATTCTGATCTCTTGTTTGTGTATGTGTCTGTACATGCCTGTGTGTGTGTAGGTCAATACTGGGTGTCTTTCTCCATTGCTCTCCATTTTATTTTCTGAGACAGGGTCTCTCACTGCACTTTGAACTGGCCAATTCAGGCTAAGGATCCCTGGCCTCTGCTTCCTGGGAGCTGGGATTGTAAATGTATAACACAATGCCTGTGTTTTTACATGGGTGCTGGGGATGGAACTTAGGTCCTTGCAAGCACAATATAGTCTGAGCTATCTTCCAGTCCTGGTATTTTATTTTTAATAATAAAATTTCCCCCCAAGGAGTATAGACTATTATGTTTTCTTAACAGAAATGTATTGATCTGGATCACTTTTCTTTCTTTTCTTTTCTTTTCTTTTCTTTTCTTTTCTTTTCTTTTCTTTTCTTTTCTTTTTTCTTTTCTTTTCTTTTCCTTTCTTTCTTTCTTTCTTTCTTTCTTTCTTTCTTTCTTTCTTTCTTTCTTTCTTTCTTTCTTTCTTTCTTTTTTGGTCTTTTTGAGACAGGATATCCCTATAGCTCCAGATGTCCTGGAACTCTCTATGTAGACCAGGCTGGCCTTGAACTCACAGAGATCCACCTGCCTCTGCCTCCCAAGTGCTGGTACTAAAGGTGTGCACCACCACGCCCAGTGATCACTGTTCTTTTAATCGTTGTTGAAACACAGTTTAGTGAAACTTTACAATTGAAAAACACACACTGCACAACACGGGTACAGCAACCTACATGCAGACAGTACACTCATACACATAAAAAAATAATAAGTTAATAAAAAGAAAAAAGAAAAACACACAAAATACAGACTACCAGAATCAATTGTGGATTTTAGAGAATGAGTCAGTGGGCACTGAAACATTTTTCTAGTGACACATGAGGTATTTAAATACTAGAGAGAAGGTCACTTAATCTGGAGTAAAGAGATATGTCTCATTGGAAGGACAGTTGGCTCTCTTAATTCACTCAAAGGCAGATGGCGCCCCTGGACTCCAAGAAAGAAAGAATGAACAAACTTCAAGCTCCTGGGTCTGGATGCTTCTCTGAGGCCTTTCACAGGGAGAAAGGGTCTTGGTGGCCCAGCCTGGGTTGTAAGTCTTATATTCCAGGCACGTATTTTTTTTTTTTTCTTTAAACAAATTGTAGAGAATGGAGAGAAAAAAATAGGTTATTTACAGAAGATATCTACATTATGTACTCAGGTACAAATTTGGTGAAAGAAAAAGACTTCAGAAGATGCTGGCATCTGAAAAGCAGTTCCCAGAGGCTGTTTTCTCAGATTCTATCAAGGCTTAAGATCCTTCTTCAACTTCTATCTTGGGAGCCAAATAGTACTTTAGATGTCCCATGTCAACAATTTTATACACTACAACCAGGGGCATGTCTGCAGACATACTGAGTGTTGCTGTAGCAGACAGTGGAGTGGCTTTTGTAAAAAATGTTCAGGTACCTCAGTGCAAAAGTAAGAAGTTGAACTGGCTCGTTCATCTCTATGATAACAACTTCTTCTTTGTCAACATTACTTGTTTGCAACAACTTAATGTTTCCATTTCCAAGTTCTCCACTTGCAAAAAACTTCACCCCATCTTTTGCACAGGATATGACAACAGCATCTCCAATGTGACTAAGGTCTTGGCTTATGCGTGCAAATTCACCTGAAGACATCTTTACAACACAGCTATACTCCTGCTCTGCAATCCCAAGTCGCTCAACATCTAAAGCCATCAACTTCATTTCATAGTCTGAAACTTTCTCTTGAGTTGGTGCTTCAAATACTAGGGCCAAAGTATCTGCGTTATCTTCAGCCCTTAGTGTAATGGTGTCTTCATTGCCGGCACATTTTAGTATTTTGGACATGGTGGTGAGGTTGATGCCCATGGCCAGGTTGTGGTCGCAGCGGTACGTGTCGAAGCCTTCGGAGCGCAGCTGAGCTGCACCAGAGAGACGTGCGACAAGTCCATGCTCTGCGGGTTCATGCCGCCCGAGCCAATGTCCCAGTAGGCCTCGTTGATGAGGTCCTCGAGCGCCTCCAGCACCTTCTTCAGGATGGAGCCCTGGACTAGATGCACTTCGAACATGGTGGCAGAGTGCGATGATGGGCTCGAAATGCTGATGGAGTGAGGCCTGGCCGGCGTGGGCTCCTGGTGATGGAGAGAAAGTGGCAAAGAAGTGAGGTAAGAGGAGAGCACCCTAGCCCGCTGCCCTGCAATGGTTTAATGCTGCTACGTCGCAGGTGCGCTCTTCCCTCGGGGCACATATTTTTTGAGGGTCTGGGTCTTGTGGTCCATGCCTTGCTCACTAGAGGACACAGGAGCAGCATCTCTAAAAGAGGCCAACTCGTTCACTCCATCATTTGGGTGTTCAGGGTTTACTTGCTTGCTTAATACTAATTATGCATAACATTTTCTAACCTGCACTATAAATATCAGGAGAATGGTGTGCACGTGCATGTGTGCATGTGTGTGTGTGAGTGTGTACAGTCCAGAGGTGAAAACTGGATATCTTCCTTAATAATTCTCCACCATATTTGGGGGACAAGGTTGCTCACTGAATTTGGAGGTCACCAGTTTGGCTAGAGTGGCTGGGAAATGGGCTTCAGGGGTCTGCCTGGCTCCACCCTGCCCCTGCCAGTTCTAGGGTTACAGATGCATACCACTGAGCTTTGCTTCCTATGTCCATTCTGGGGATCTGAACTCAAGTCTTCATGTTTCTGCAGCAAATACTTTACCACTTTAGCTGTCTCCCCAGCCCCCAGACAGTGGGTAAATGTTTGTTTGTTTATCGTTTTTGAGACAGAGCTTTCTTGTAGACCCATCTGCTTTAGAACTCACTATGTAGACCAGGCTGGCCTCAATCTCACAGAGATCCACCTGCCTCTGACTCCTGAGAGCTGGGATTAAAGGTGTGTGACACCAAGCCCAGCCATTCAGAGAGTGTTTTACTTTATTATTTTTTATTCTATGTGTACTCCTTTGATGTTCAAAAGAAGGTGTCAGAACCTCTGGAACTGGAATTATAGATGCTTGTTAGCTGCCATATGGGTGCTAGGAATCAAAATCAGGTCATCTGCAAGAATTGTCAGTGCTCTTAACTACTGAGGCATCTCTCCATCCCTTTAAAACAATTTTTTGCTACAAGCTTTCATTCTGACCTGTGCAGAATCTATTTTTTAAATACTTTTTGGTTTTCTTCTTTGCCCTAAATGTCATCTATCATTATGGATCATACATGTTTCCCTCTTTTCCCGTTTTATTTTGGCTTAGAGGTAATAAACTTCCTTCTATAATTAAATATTAATAAGGATACGGTAGTTTTAAATTGAGCTGTCCTCATTTTGTTGTTTGTTTTAGAAAAGGCTGAATTTTTCTACCAAATTTGCTAATTTGTGTTCCTCATGTGTCTGTTGGGATGTGGCATCAAACGGACATAGCTGTGGTGCCATGTGACTCCGTTGGGTTCACAGTTGTTGGATGTCGTGTTTCTCTTTATTCATATTTCATAAGAAACCTTTAATTTCTGTAGGAATTTGGAAATTATTTCAACATCTAGCTTTGGGAGCAGGACAGATATATAATTGCTGTGAGTCTGTGCTGATTTGTTTATAACACAAGTGGGAGAAAATGTTCAAATGACCCTTATTTGGTCAATATTTACATTTTGTTTTACTCTTAGGATTTGCAGTTTTACTACTACTCACCCGTTTTCTATTCATATTCTCAATGCTCTTTTTCCCTGTGCCTGTGCATTTGTGGAGGCTGTGTCCTGAGTCTGCTAGGGCCCACAGTGTGATCTCTGCACACACGTCTCTGGCACAGGCAGACCCTGGAGATCTGGCAGTTTCCCCACATCTTCTGATCATCTTGTGACTGGGGTCTTCCCGATGACCATTCCCAGCCTGATTTCATGCACAAGCATATTCATTATCATGCACAAGCAATCATTACACCTGCTTCCTAGTTCACTGCTCCTAGGATGTGGATTCAGCATCTAGATTCCTAACTGGATGCTCCACATGGATCAAATCCATCTGCTATTGGCAGATATTGATTATGGGAACTAAGGGCAGGATCTGTGGAACGAACAGACTGCAAGCCTTTCTCACCAGCCTTTGGTAGCAGATTACTTATTTGGACAGATTGAAAGTTTCCTGTACATGGTTAAAGATTTCATTTCAATTTAGATTCGATGAATTGTCAGAAACTGATGTGTCTCATAATCTAATTACATTTGCTATTTGTTTGGGAACACTAAAACAATCATTTTATTTGTTGTTTATCTGATATATTTGCTATATTCCTCCTTACTCAAGACAAATACTTAGAAATCAGCACCATGAGAACTTCAAGCATAATTGAAATATTTTCAATATTATTGAGAATGTTAAAAAAATTAAAAAAAAATAAAGGATAGGGAGATGGCTCAATGGGTAAGAGCACTTGCTCCGCTGGCATGAGGACCCGAGTTTGAATCCCCATACCCACAGAAGCTGGGCATTGCTGTGTGTGTCTGTAAACCCAGCATCGAGAGGCAGAGAAAGGAATCCCCAGAGCTCACTGGGCAGCCAACCTAGCTGAAAAAGCCCCCTTCTGGTTGAGTGAGAGACCCTGTCTTTAGGCAGTAACATGGAGAACAATGGAGGCAGTTACCTGACGTCCTGCTCTAGCGTCTGCCTCAGTGTGCACAGGTTCATGTGCACAGAGAGCATGCACTGCATACACACACACACACACACACACACACACAAATTAATATTTGAAATGAATTAAAATTTACTCCTCAAAAAGACATTAAAAGTTTCTACTCTACTGTTGCCATTTTAAAGAAAGAAGTGGAGGCCTGGAAATAAACCTAGCAGTAGTTTGGGCAATATTAACTATTGCAAAGGGCACAAGAGGACTGTTTTCATGAAAAATATGGAGTCTGAGAAGTAAAAAATACTTTCAGGATACTGTGTGGACTGGATTTGAGAAAACTACCCATGATGCATTTGTTTTTGTTTTTGTTTTTTGTCTTTTTCAAATTTTATTTATTTCTATATGTGTAGGAATGTACTGTCAGCATGCAGGTTTGTGCAACCGTGTCGTGCAATGCCGTGGAGGTCAGAAGAGGGCGTCAGAATTCCCCTGGAACTGGAGTTCTCCTGGAATTGGAGTTTCAGATGGTTCTCGGCCACCATGTGGGTGCTGGGGATCGAACCCAGGTCCTCTGTAAAAGTGGTTGGTGCTCTTAACCGCTAGGCCATCTCTCCAGCCCCCATGATGCATTTGTTTGGGTAATAATGTGTATTAGGTTGCTTAAGTGTTTTGACATTTTATCTCCCCTGTTCTCCCTTCCCTTCATATCCAAGACACAGATTTTTTTTTTTTATTTCCCAAGTCTGTTTGACTCTGCTGTCTTGTTTATCTTTTATGTGTGTGGGTGTTTATGTGCGTATGGTAGCATGTGTATACATATGTGTGTGTGCATGTGGAGGCTGGAGCTCAAAGCTGGGTGTCTCCCTCAGTCCCTCTCCATCTTAGTTTTTGAGACAGGGTCTCTCACAGAACACCTGGAGCTTGCTGATTTGGCTAGACTGGCTGGCCAGTGAGCCCCAGGGTCCACCTGTATCCACTACCCACCCCAGTATTGGGGGTTCTAGGTGCATACCTCTCTGTTCAACTTTTTGTGTGGGTTCTAGGAGATCCAAACTCAGATCTTCATCCTAGTGTGACAAGGCCCATCCGAGCCATCCCATGGTTCCAGGGATGTCTGTCAGTGTTCACTCACCTGTGCTTAAGAAATAGGGCATTTGAAAGATGAACTCCTGGGAAATCTTGATGCGGAAACTTGTGGATGGAAAAAGCTAAAATAATCGGCACATGGGTAGATACATTTAGGAATTTCAATTGGCCTACTTTGTGTGATGAAATGCCAACACCACGTACTGTGACTTACAGGAAGAGAAAACACCTGGGGCTGCTCCGTTCTTGTCATGGTCCATTCAGGTCAATAGCCTCCAGCTAACTGACTCATAGCAGGATCATTTCATTACACCCAGAAATCATGAGTGGAAGAAGTGATAGTAGACTCCATGGGTGGGAAAATCTTCCTGAAAACAAGGCAAAATGTGGAATTAATCCCATAGAATATGTCAAGAAATTAAATCAGGGTATCACCCTTATATTTTGTGATTATCTTGTGTAAAACACAATATTGGTGCTCATGAGAGATGTGGCCTTTCAGATGATGCAGCTACTACAGGGGGGTTCCATCAACTGGGCACTAGGATCTTGATGGGCCTTTTGTCATCTTTCTTCCTGGAGGCAGATCAGGACCACTGTGCATGTCTATCAGCAGGCAAATTCCCTCGTCCACTGCTCAAATCCCACAACTGCTGTTTCTTAATCTGATCCCATCTCCCCATCTCCATCAGTCTCCTTTCCAAATCGTTTCTCTGCTCCCTAGAATTTCTGGTCAATATCTATCTATCCATCTAGCATCTATCTTTCTATTATCTATATCCATCCTTTATCATCTATCTATCATTTGTATACTCTATGTATCATCTATATCTATCATCTATCTATCTGGAATCTGTCATCTATCATCTATATAACATCTATCTATCATCTATATCTATCTTCTATTTATCATGTATATCTACCATCTATTCTATCATATATAACTATCACCTATCTATCATCTGTCACAATCTATTTCCATCTATCTGTCTATAATCATCACCTGTCTATATAACATTGTCTATCAGTTATAACTATCATCTATCATCTATATGTACCATATGTCCATCATCAATTATATTTATCTACATATCTGTCATCTATCTGCTGTATCTCTTATCTATCTATCTATCTATCTATCTATCTATCTATCTATCTATCTATCTATCATCTGTCTTCCTTTAAACCTTTTCAGTTTTTTACCTTAAATAACAGTTGCCCTCCTTCCCTGACACCATTCTTCAGCCCCATGTGCCTCATTGCACCCTCCAGATGGTTTTTCCTCTTCCCACTTTCAGAATTCCTAGATCCTTGGAAGCTAGTGTCAGTAGTCAGGATGCTTCAGTGAAACAGAAGTGACAGGATCAAAAACATGTGTGCGAACCCCCCCCCCATATTGGTAACAAAAGAAAAACGTTCTGATGGTGTTGTAGCCCTCCTTTTTATAATCGATCCTCAGGGTATGCCCACGTTCTTTCAGCAAGCTGTTCACCAAGTAACTGCTTTTCATCCACTGTGGTGACCTGTTATGGTTTGGGTCTGAGGTGTGCCACCAGTGCAGTGATGTTTAGAGGTGGGGCTCTGGGGTCACTGACCTGTTCACAAGGGCTCTGACCTCATCAGTGGATTAATCCATGGATCAGTTTGTAATTTAATGGTCTACTGGGAGACCGTGGAAACTTCACAGCTGGGAATATACCTTGGGGCGTGTGCTCAGTGGCTATCTTTTGTCCCTTTGCTTCTTTCTTCAGGAAATGTTCCCTGCCATGATCTTCTGCTTCACCATGGGTCCAGAAGCAATGGATCTAGTGACCATGGGCTGAATTTGCTAAAACGGAACCTGAACAAACCACACCTCCTTATAGTTATTTGTCCCAGGCAGTTTGTCACACAACAGAAACTTGACTACTGCAGAACCCAAATTTTCACTTCTGAAGGGTCTGGGCATCAGTAGTCCTGCTTGGATTGAATTATTGTGGTTTTCCATCAGCCTTAGATACAGAATGTGTAATACTAGGAGATTCCCCGAGGGGGGACTGCAGACCCAGCCTTCCTCTTCTTCACTGTTGAACAATAGTCAATGTCCTCTTATTAATCAGGATCAATTACCCAACCATCACAGAGGCTCCCTTGCTGATCTGATTTAGAGGGGCGTGGCAGCCTTGCTTCCAGTTCAGTGGACTCATTGATGACTTTCCTGGTAAAAAGCTTCCTCCTTTTGTGACTAAGATTCTAGATCAGGAGGCAGGACTTGGTGCATGGGGAAGACAAAACCAACATTTCCACGTGGATCACTAGGGGCAATAGTGAGTGGTTTTCAGGAAGTGCACCTTTGTCAGTATGCCCCTCCAACTTCCTGATCGGGGCTTCTCAGCACTCGTGGAAGGATGAAGACTGAGAAACCCCACATGTGCTGTTTGCAAGCTGTAGACCCAGGAGAGCCCGAGATCAGCCTTGTCGCCCAAGCAGCTGGACAGTGATGGAGAATCCCCCCCCCCCTTTGTTCTAAGTGGTTTGGGTGAGGCCACACACATTGAAGAAGGCAGGCCAGGCATTCAAATGCTAACCTCTCCTGAAACCACCCTAAATGCTAACCAGATATGTGGGTACCCTGTGGCCAGGTCAAGTTGACACATTAAGGGGCACACATTCTCACTGCCCACCCTTCGGTGACCAGTGTTTAGTTCCCCCCAATTAATTCCAATAATAAATGCAAGAATAATGCTGTGGTGCGCAGAAAAGTCTTTCCTGGGGAAGTGTTAGAAAGCAGCGAGATCAGCAGAAGGATGAAATGCGGAATGAAGCGCCCCTCCTCAAAATGCAGACAGAAATTCCGGAAAAATATTCCGAAGCATGTAAAAAATGTGAGCTCTAGGGGTGGAGAGATGGCTCAGTGGTTAAGAGCACTGGCTGCTCTTGCAGAGGACCTAGGTTTGATTTCTAGCACCCACATGGTGGCTAAGAACCGTCCTTACCTCCAGTTCCACGGGTGCACTCACATACGTACAGGTGATACACTCATACACATAAAATAAAAATAGTAAATAAGAATGTTAGTTCTGTATCCAAAATTATCACTCCAATTGTGTTTGTGAAAGTCATTTATTATTTTATCTTTCAGAGTCCCCAAAGTGGCAGCACATCATTCCCAACAGTACAATAAAATCACATTTAAAATTTAGAATCTGTAGTCTTAAACTATTTGGCAAATTCACACAGAGGGCCTAGGTTTCTTCCCCCACACAGGACATATTGAGTGTGATGAAGCTTGTCAGCAATGCCACTGGGGTTTTCCTTTAGAACACCCGATTCAGATGTGGTGTGTCACACGTATACAATAAATACTAGTGACTGGTTCCTGAAGGGAAAGAGCAATCAGATGAAACATAAAATGGACTGACATTTTTTTCTGTGTGATCTCAAGACTCTACACCCTCATCCTCCAGAGACTGTGCAGAATGATTTGACACTTCCACGGTGGGATAGTTAGTTAACTGTAAGCTTGACACAGCCTAGAATCACCTGGGAAGAGTCTCAAGGAAGGATTGTCAGCATTGGGTTAGCCTCCGGCTTGTCTGTGACAGATTGTCTTGATAAAGTTAATTGATGTCAGAAGGCCCAGTCCACTGTGGGCAGTACCATTCCCTAATGGGAGGGGGCTGTCTAGAACTCTAAGTGGGGAAATTGTGCTGAGCACTGTGAAGGCCAGAACAATGTTATTTTTGATAAAGCAGCCATTTTAAGAGGCCTCAGAAATTCAAAAGGAAAACCCTACTCTTAGCTCAAAGGGCCCTACGTCTCCTTATCAGAGGCCCTCAAACAATCGTTAACTCCAGAAGAACTGACCCAAGAGTCCCTGGATCTCTTTCCCTGAACTGTATGATTAACCCTTTACAAAGAATTGTGTAACTGTCTTAGAGACAACCAGATGCTCTTTTTTGCTTCTGTAAAGCTGCTTGTTACTACTTACATGAAGCCCCTGCATGTAGGAAACGCCCACAAACATGAGGTAGTTATAACCCGCACCTTTAAAAACTCAAAGCTCTTGCCTTCCCAGATGCTATAGCCCTGTTTTGGCCAGTGAGGCTGGTGCTGCATTAATTGGATATCTTGCTCTGGTCATCTTTCTCTGTGCTCATAACACTCTGTAACTGTAACAGCACAAGCAAATAAGCATGTACACATTTGTTTCTCTCTACTCTTGATTGTGGATGTGATATGACAAGCATAACAAGTTCCTGCAGTGATGGATTGTGACTTAAAATTGTGAGCCAAAATGAGCCCTTTCTCCTTTAAGTTGCTTTTTGTCTGGGTATTTTTATTAGAGGTTTGAAAACAAATCTAGGACAGTTGTGTGGTTATATGACCTTTCTGTGGGAAGATTATCTGCTGGGCCTGATTGAACCACATTAAAAGCAGGGAGGTCTCTTGAGCTGGGGAGGGAAGGCAGAAGGGTTGAAAGCAGCTTCTGAAACGTTAGGGACACGTGACAAGGAATGCGAGTGGCTTGAAAGAGCAAAGAGGCACTTGTGACAACGGGCAGAGAAATGAGACCTCAGTCCTTCAGAAACGTCACTCTGTCACTATCAGAAATGAACCTGGAAGAGGACCTTGATGTTCCGGTGTTTTAGTCAGCGTTCTCTCACTTGAATAAAATACCTGACACAATAAACTTACAAAGAGCAAAGTTCGATTTACAGTTTTGGAGATTCCAGACCATGGTGGATCCATCCAGTTCCCTCGGGTATCTGGAGAGGTGGTGCACCAGGGTCAGTGTAGAAGTGGAGCAAAGTGCTTCTGTCACAAGCCTGAGATTCAGGAGAGGAAGAAAAAGGGGCTGGAATTTCACAAAGCCCTTCAAAGGTCTTTGCCAGTAGTAGGACAAAGCACACGGGGGCATCATTTAGAAGACAGGAGACATTTACAAGATAAAGCAGAACACTCTCCTGCCTTGAGAATGCACAGCAGCCAAAGGGACCATAGCCTGGATTGTCTTTTTAAAGGGCTTTAATTGTGTCTTAAAAGCCCTGGACAGCTTTCCTGAGAGAGGATTTCCTGTCTAGGTGATTGACAGGCCCATTCTTTGGACCAGTAATCATGCAATAGGGCAGATTAAAATGCAAGAAAGAATAAAAATGACTGGATAAAAATAGTCTTGCTTTTTCCAGGAGGACATGGCCTTCCCTTGAAGGACCTCAACTAGCCCTACCACAGCAGCTTCCTCCCTTCTCTGCTCTGGAGCAAACCCTACCCACGCTTTCCAGCGAAAGCGGCATGGTGCTATTTTAAACAGTAAGCGGGGCCATCGTGAGGCCTCGCCCCTCTTTTACCTGTCACCATTTTCTCATTTGCACACTCAGTGTGCTACTAGAGGTGCGGGAGGTAGACTTTGAAGCTGATTTTCAAGGACAAGATAGAACAAGCTTCCACACCACAGATGCCAAAGAGCAAGTCTGTGGACAAAGATCTCTGTCAGGTGTGTGAATCTTTTACCCATCACCCCAGGAAAAAGACCTTTCCTTTTAGAAAATGAGTAGAAGCTGGAAAGACGACTCAGTGGTTAAAGGCACTGCCTGCTCTTACAGAGGATCCAGGTTCAGTTCCTAGCACCTATATGGTGGTTAAGAACCACCAGTAACTCCAGTTCCAGGGGAATCTGATGCCTTCTTCTGACTTCCATGGGCATTTCATGACATGAGTGCACTTAAAGACATGTAAATGAAATGCTCATACACATAAAATTTTTTTTAAAATAATAAAAAATTATAAAAGTTAAATTAAAAAGAAAACGAGGAAGTTTTTTCTTGGAGATGGAGAATCTTACCCCATTTCTCCAGGCCTTGTCTTCAACAAAATTCTCTCCTCCAATATCTGTCTTCTGGTTTCTGGTTTATTCAGTAGAATACCAGGTAGCAAGTGTTTCAGGACCCAACAACGATCATACTCTTATAGTTTCAGTTCTTGGCTTCACAAGCTGTTGATTATGAGGAAGCTCATATTCTTAATGAGCTTCAAGCTTGTTAATATCTGAGCCATTTAGCACAATGACCTACAGACCTACGACGCTCCACCTCCTAAAGGTTCCACCCCCTGCCTGCAACACCATCAAGCCTTTAACACATGGACTTTTGGAAGGGTTTCAACATCCAAACTACGGGATACAGGTGAGAAAAAAAATTTAATTGACACCTTTATTTCAACCAAAGCAGAAAGTTCAGCCACCCAATCTGGAGTTCATGCTGATATTGTAAATATATTTAAGATAAGAAATGTTATTTAAGCCAGGTGTTGTGTATGTCTTTAACGCCAGCACTCCAAAGGAAGAGGCGGGTGGATCTCTGTGAGTTTGAGGCCAGCCTGGTCTATAGAGCAAGTTATAAGACCTTGTCTCAACAAAACAAAACAAAACAAAAACAACAAAAAATAAAAACCAAAGAACAACAAAAACCCCTTAGATTAAATGTTAAGACTCTAAATTGATGATAATTCATTTTGCAGCTATACAAAATGTAAACAATGTGTTACTTTCCATATTAAACCTAGTAAATTTCTCATCCTCATTTTCCCTCCCTAACTCACTCCTTCCCTTCAATGCACAGCTATCCATTCTCTATGGACCATATGTTCAATTTGTCTTTAAAGCAATATTGCCTTGCAATATAGAAAATAGCACAAACCAGGACTGGAGAGATGGCTCAGTGGTTAAGAGCACTGGCTGCTCTTTCAGAGAAACTGGGTTCTGTTCCCAGCACCCAGATGCAGCTAACAACCATCTGTAACTCCATTTCTAGGGGATTTGATGCTCCCTGCTTACCTTTGTGGGCGTTGTATGATACAGGTGCACTTATATACATGCAGGCAAAGCACTCATACAGATAAAATAAAAATAATAAAAAATAAAATATCACAAGCTAGCTCTCTCCTTGAAGAGGAGAAGAAATATACCCATGCATTTAAGGTTACTTCTGTGTGGATATGATATTGTTTTATTTATTTTTTAAATTTTTTATTTATTTTCTATGTGTATGAGTGTACTGTCTGCATGTAAGTTTGTGCACCTGTGTCATGCAATGCCGCGGAGGTCAGAAGAGGGCATCAGATTCCCCTGGAACTGGAGTCAAAGACGGTTCTCAGCCGCCATGTGGGTGCTAGGGATTGAACCCGGGTCCTCTGCAAGAGCAGTCAGAGCTCTTAACTGCTAGGCCATCTCTCTAGCCCCTGTTTTTATATTTTATAGCTGATTTTATCCTTTAGGACATTGTCCTCATCTTATAGTTGTTTTATGAATGTTTGCCAAAAATTGGGCAGAAAGAGGAATCAAAACTAAAATCATAAAAGACCCCTAAGTTATCCTGAGAAAAGAAAACCACAGTTATCTAATGGAATTAGTTATCTAATGCAATTAACTTGTTTGCTAAGGTGCCCGCAAGAGATTCTGTCGTTAGAGAATATCTTAACCCTTGACCTCAACATCTGTGTCTGCAAACATGTTAACCAGAGAAGGAATTTTCCCTCAGTGTTCCTAAGATGTGTAAGCGTCTGTGCTGTAATTTAGACTCAGCAATGTTGTGACAGTTATGGAAAGATGCGGGGAAACCTATAAAAACTGTGGGTCATGGCCCAGAACCTCAGAGCATCAGCTCATTTTGGTCTACCTCCTCTGTATGGTGGATCCTCTGTCTCAGTTTCCCATAATATCCTTATAGATACAAAGAACTATAAAAAATAATGAATTGTCATTATAAATCACCTTGTAAAATTATTTTAGTTACTTGGTTGTTAAGCTTTGCTGATCAAGTTAAGTAAATCAAGTAAGGCCTGCAGAAACTGCGTTTAGTCAAGTTTAAGAGCTCATTACAGTGGGGAAGCAAAGCTCAGCATTCACTGAAGGTCAGTGTTTCTGATGACGTAAATGGGTGGCAGGTGCGGTGAAGGATGCTCTGACCTCCTGCGGAAGCCATGCCCTGTCGCTGTCCCAATGTTTGTTAACGTAAAGTTCATTTCTCATTTGCCTTCTGCTTTTGGAAATGCAGTGGGAGCTGGAGGTCAGTGACTAGCTGACATTTACGGGGCCACATACCTATCACATCTGTCCCAGAGAAGTGCTGTTCTTCCTTAGTTGCCTGCCTACAAGGAAGGAGGGAAGTTGGAAGGCACTACTGTGAAGACAAGCATTTCCTCCTCACCCCATAACTCTTGAGGTAAATACAGAGCAGGCTCCTGGCAGGTAAGGATCCCTCCACATCATCAGACCCTAAGAAGATAAAGCCCTGAACAGAGCAGGAACAACATCCATCCCTTCTGACATCCTGACATCTAGGGTCCAAGGCACTCGACTGCTGGCTCACATTAACTGGTGGCTGGTGGGTGTTGAACTCAAGTCCTCCTATTTTCAAAGGAAGCACTTTCTTGAGTGAGCTGGGGAGATTGCCCAGCTCCAAAATAGCTCCTGAAGTTTCACCTAGTTTTCACCTTCCCAAGTTCCTGCTTCTGCAGTAGAAAAAAAAAACTATATCTGGAAACTTGGCTTTCAAATAAGATTCCCTGGGGAGAAAGGGGGAAGTCACAGCTGCTTTATCCTCATTCTGCAGGCCGCAGGCTCCTGGGAGTTATCACCAAAGTCTGAGGGGAGCGGTCTTTTTCCTGTACGTCTGGACAATTTAGCATCATTTACATCTCACCTTGGCTTTGGCAGGCACTGGGGTCATAGGACTCTCCAGTCTCCCTGACAGTGAACCGTGCGTGCCTCTGCACAGGGACTCTCATCCTTTTATGGCCCATAGGTTGGAATTCCAAGCAGGGAAGCATGTCTACAGAAGTGTAGAAGCTAAATGTACACTTGTGTTCCCAGGTAATCAAGAGGACTTGTTATCTTGGGTGAACCAGAACCTGTTTTTCTTAAGCCAGCAGGAAGGCTGGTTTCTCAGGTTTCCTGCTCTGGTCTTTTTCTCAATGAATTTAGTTTTCTTCATTAATAATTTCAGTTTTCCTCTTCGGTTCTCCCAGGGAATTGGCTGCAGTTACTAGTTGCTCAAACAAGTGCCATCCTTGTCCTGTCCTGGGGTCTTGGCCATTCTAGTTAACCCTCTGCCGTAGGGGGAGCTTTTCTGTTTTCACTAGGACTTCAGGGAAGATGAATCTCAGGCCCTGGCCATGATTAAGTACTTTGTTCTGGCTGTGCTCTCCAGAAAGAGGTACGGAGAACAGCCCGCTGGCTTGGATATAATCAGGAGTCAGATGACTGCCCTGGGAGGAGGGTTTCTGTTCAGAGAACATTCTTAGAGTTTCTTTCCATTTCTTTTATACATATATTCAGTCCGGATCATTTACCAGGTTCTCTCATAAAAGGAGCTTAAACCATTCTTGCTCAGAGCGAGCTTTGTTTTAAAGGTTTGTGAAATTTGCATCCGTGTTGAGGTGCTCTTGTCTCTAGGGCAACCAGGGTTCTTAGGCTCTTGTTGCCATAGAGACCTGGTAATCCCTGTACCAGGGATAGAAATACCTTCCTCTAAACCCATACAATTATGTATCACATGAATACACTTAAGTGATACATAGTATAGGCTATATGAGGTATCTAAGTGGGTCTAATTAATCTTACAGATACAATATCTCCTTCACAGCGTAACACAGCTGCTACCACAAGCATCCTTCCCTTCTCACCTAATAGTATATCACAGTGTGATTGGATTATTATTAAAAGTTTACAGTGTAATGACTGCCCACCTGCTTCTCTAGCCTTAGCCACCAGCCATGCTGTGATTAGTCTTTAATAACAGTCCCCTTGTTCTGAAATTGAGGATTGGCCATTTTTTAACATATGTTTTGTTTTCTAGTACATATCAGTAATACTCAAATTTTTCTTAGGATGGCTTTCTGTAAAACAGAATCAAATACAAAGGTACATGTGCATCAGATTGCTGGGGACAAGAGTGAAGAGGCAGTAATGAGAGATCATGCTGAGCTCCAGTTGATTTTAAAACCATGCGGGCTCCCCCGGTGGGTGGGGCTCCTTGCTGCGGGGGCTTTATGAAGAGCGGTTTGGAATGCTGCTTGGGGTTGTAAGTTTAGGCTTAGTGGTTATAGCCCTCCTGATGCTATGCTGGCCACTGTGGCCTATGGGAGTCAGGGCATTCCCATTACAACGTGTGCAAGCCTGAGCACTGTGTTGGATTTTGTCCTGAAGAATTTCAGCAAACTGCATTGCAGACAACTGTAGCTGAAGTCAATCAGGTGTGGACAGGCCATGACCCAAGACACAAGCGGGGGAAGGCAGCAGCCTAGCTGTATGGAGTGGCAAGGAAGACCCAGTAACCGGACTCATAGTGTGCTTTAAAGTCTTCTGCTTTTAGCACCACATTCACCCTCTCTTTCTGGTGTCCCTAATGCTGTCCATTCCTGAACTTTGGGAGCATTTGTTATAATTCAGGCTTTTTGACTTTGTGACTGGTGTGACTTGCTAAGTCACTGCATAGATCCATTGTCTTTCCATACCCCACTCCCACATTCCTGATTTCCTGTGTGTGTGTGTGTGTGTGTGTGTGTGTGTGTGTGTATGATACATATGTAAGCAGAAGTCAGGGGTGGGCACTGAGTGTGTCACTCCTCTTTTCCCTTATTCCCTTGAGACGCTGTCTCTCACTGAACCTAGAGTCCCTGTTTTTTGTGTTTACCCCTTTGATCGTCCTGTACTTCAGCCCCTCAAGAGTGGATAGACTTAAAGCAATGCTCCCTAGCTGCCCACTGCAGAACTCACCAGTATGCACTTTATAAAAGTATTCTAGGGGCTGGAGAGATGGCTCATTGGTGAAGAACACCCGGTGCTCTTGCAGAAGACCCAGGTTTGGTTCCCAAAAGTCACATGGAGACTAACAACTGTCCTTAACTCTAGTTCCAGGGGATCCAACACCCTCTTCTGGTCTCCGTGGGCAAGACATGATACAGGTATACTTACTCATATAAAAATAAAAGATTTTAAAAATTATTTTAATTATTCTGTGTATATGGTGCGTGTGTGTGTGTGTGTGTGTGTGTGTGTGCGCGCGCGTGTGTGTGTATTCAAATGCATGTCATGGTACTTGTATGTGGTGGTTGTCAGGGCGTGAGCTCCAGAAGCCCATTGGAATGCAGAGACGCCTAATAGCCTTTGGCTATGCTAAAAAGATGGGCCATCACCGATTACTCAGGAATCTTCAGCCTTCGAAAGCCAGATCCCTGCAAAGTGCGCTACCCACCCCCACCCTCACTGAATCCAGTTCCCACCTTCTCCCTTAAATTCCCAGTCCAGACGCCATTCAGTGCTGGCTCTATCTTTCCCCTGAGCCTAGCCCCGGCTACCCTGAATTAAACTTTGCTCCGGAGAGCCTAAACCTCGTGGCCTTTCATTTGGGGGGGGGGGGCGCCATAATCGTGGCCTTTCAGTGGTCAGAGGAGAATTTATGGGAGTAGGTTCTGTTCTCCTACCTTGGCATGGAATCAGAGGATTGAACTCAGGCAATGAGGCCCAAGTTGCAGGTGCTTTTACCAGATGAATCATCTCTGTGGTCTCTCCCCTCCTCTGGGAATTCTTATGTTTTCTGAGCCTTTCTGGGGAAGAGCCCCAGTAGTAAAACCCTAACAAATATCTCAGGGAAGAAGGGTCAAGTCCATGTCAAGTTAACAACTGAATCCAAGCAAACACAGCCAGCCAGCTCACTGCAGAATTTTGCATTTTGTTTTGGTTCATTTCTATTCATTTGAGTGGGAGTTTTCTTTTCTATAGTACTTTTTTCAAGATTTATTTTTATTGTTTATACTTATGTGTCTGTGTCTGCATGAATAAATGCTGAGTGTGGGTGTCTGTGGAGACCAGAAGAAGGTGTCCCTGGAGCTGGAGTTATAGGTGGTTGTGAGCTGCCCGACATGGATGCTGGGAAGTGAACTCAGGTCCTCTGCAAGAGCAGCAAGCACTTAACCACTGAGCCATCTCTCCAGCCTCTTCGAACTTACCGTATCCTTCATCTATGCCCTTTCTACCTCTCGTGCTCATCTCAAGCGGATGGTGTTACTCTCTTGTGGCTGTTCACCATCTTTCTCTGAGCCCAGAAGATCCTATTTTAAATCAACACAGTACATGTATGGAGGTCAGAGGACCCCTTGTGGGTATCTGTTCTCTCCAATGTGACTCTGGGGATCGAATTCAGCTCTTCGGCCTTGGCGGCAAGCACTTTTACCCACAAAGCCATCTCGCAGATCCTAATTCCTGCCATTTTATTTTTTTCTGGTTGGCTGGATTCTCGCTGGTTCTTTGCCTTCTCCTCACTTAATATTAGGACTTTGCTGATTTACTGTGTTGATATGGTGGATTCTATTTCTTCTTTGTTTCTCTCAGGAAGTTTATTCTTTTCGATGTGCTCATGGCTGCGAGTGTCTTCTTCCTCCTCCTCGAATGACATTCCTTCAAGTGTCTTCCGCAGTGTTTGCTTGGGGGTCATAAGCTGCCTTCGCTTGTGCTTGTCTTGAAATGTCCTTATTTCTCTGTGTATTTTAAAAGGCAGCTTTGCTGGATGTAGCAATCTTGGTTGACAGTTCATTTACCTCCAGGGCTTGAAATGTATGACTCCATGCTTTTCTGGCTCTCAGAGTTACTGACAGGGATTTGATGCTATTCTGATGTCCTGCTTTGTGGGTGAGCTGCTGTTCCTTCCTGATGCCTTTAATACTGCTTCCTTGCTGAGTACTTCTGACATCTCGATTATGACATGTCATGGAGAGGGAGGTTCTTCTTTGCTCATGCCTAGTTAGGGTTCTAAATGCCTCCTGAGATTGAATGCCTGCCTATTCCTTTCTCCAGGGATATTTTCTGGTACAACTTTATGGCATAGATTCTGTACGCATTTAGAGTTTATTTCTGCCTCTTCTATCTATTGGATTTTTAGGTTTGATGTCTTAATAATATTCCAAAGTTCTTGGATGTTGAGGTCACACTCATTTTTTTTTCTTACTTATGTTTGAAGATGCAACTTCTCACATGTGACATGCATGCACACAAATGAAAATAACTCTTTATTAAAAACTCCATTAAGTAAAGTCAAAATGCTACCCAAGGTAGTGGGGTGTGTGGAGGGCGAGGAAACACAGGGGGCAAAAAGAAAAAAAAAAAAAAAGCAAGTAAAGAAAAGAAAAACTTCCAATAACAAAAAACATGAGGAGAAGCGTTCCAGCAGGGCTGCGATGAGCACCCCGACTGTGCCGCAGGATCTACAGCTGCCCCCGACCCAGAGAGCCCAGCCCTCATTCTGCGAGCAAAGGAGGCAAAAGTTCAAGGAGCATCTATTAAGAGGAAAAGCAAAGTTTGCACTCGAACAGGAAAATCAGATAGCCAGGTTGATGAATATTTTAATCTCTAGCATCTTCTGAGATATAGTAAAATATCTTCACCTGCATATAACCTAATTAGAGAATTGTTAACTCATTAGCTGACCCTGTGATCATGAATAAGTTCCTAAATTGGTAAATGAAGGGACAGTTTTTATGATTGAGGCAGTGTGCTTTACATGAATACAACTGTGATGGAGGCCAGAAAGTGGTGACATGTGAAGATCAGTACCAAGAAGGGAAAAAGGTTCTGAAACTCCAAACAAAAGTGGCTGATAAAGAAAATATTGAGAAACCTATAGAGAGCAAAAATAAGACAATAGAAGAAAACTGTATTCCTCTAAAACCTACTAGTGAGTTAACCAATTCAGAAATGCATAATTTTGAGGCTGATAATCAAGATATGCAGTTATTACCAATTAAAAATGATTTCCAAAGTCAAAATATGACATTAAGCCAGGCACTTCATCTTAAAAATAACAATAAAAAGAAGCAAGTGACTGCAGAAAAACCAAAGCAAGATGCTAACAGGCCCAAAAAACCTGTCCTTGGGTGTTACCATGGGCAGATCGTTCGTTCAGTCTAAGATTGATTCGTTTAGAAAACTCCCACAAGTCCAAGACAAGCATGCTGCAACAACAGAGAGAAAATTCACTAGTCTCCCTAAAGCCACAAAGCCCGAGCCTGCAAACCCCAGCAGTGTTAGGGCCCCAAATATGACTGCTGCCTCTAAATCAACCACTAAATCTGTGAGCACTACATTCAAGAGCACACTTCTTCAGCCACCTGTTAGAAGTCATAATAACAGTAGGGCATTGTGGAACAAGGCCTTAGCAGGACCCCTGCCAGGGTCACAGTCAGAAAAGGACCTAGGGAAAAAGAGTTATTACAGTTGAAGACGATTTTATCTGTCATCAAAACCAGTTCTTCTCAGGATGTAAAAAGAAAGAAAGCACTGTCAAAAGGTGTAATACCTGAAGCTGTACCCAGTACTGAATCATCTTCTAATACCAAACTGGTAGAAAAATCAAAAACTGTTGCGCAGCACAGATATACTATAGCAAGAGCAACTGTTGATAAATCATTCCAGCCCAAAGAAACCACAGAAGAGAGAAAAGCACTTCTGAATGAGTGGAGACCTAGCAAAGGAAGAATGCTAAAAAGGCCTCCTGATTCAGTAGCTGACAAGCCTGAGCCAGAAGGACATGAAAGACCAGTTGGGTCCTTTTGGACTACCATGGCGGAAGAAGATGAACAAAGATTATTTACTGAAAAAGTAAACAGAACATTTTCTGAATGTCTGAACCTGATTAATAAGGGATGTTCTGAAAGACCCCCAGAAACTGGAGTGACACTCACTCAAATCTCGGGATAGAAGGACTCCCAAAAAATCAGCCAAGACCATTCTCGCTACAATTACATTAGGTTTATTCGGGAAAAACCAGTGCACTGGGGTCGGACTCGTAACCCATGCAGGGGCAGAGGAGACTGACCCCCAGGGACTGGAATAGGGAACTTTTAAAGGCAGGGACCCCAAGGTATGGGGAAATGGAGGAAGGGTTGTGTAATAGTAAAAAATCATCTCGGCACGCAGGCCAGCGACCCACAGGCGGGCGTGACTCAGTTAAACACCACCAGGTATGAGGAAGCGGGGAGGGAAACCTTATCTCCTAAAGACAGATTTTAAGGGTGCATAAAACCTTGGGGCAGGGGTCCTTCATTCCCCACTCTCTCTAGGACATAGTTCTAATCATAGAACTAAAGCTCGGAGTACCTTTTTAATTTTATTTTTAGGCCCTTTATGCTCTACGCGCTGATATTGTTGGCGAAGCATTAAAATCTACACAGCACCTACTCTCTGGCGAACATACCAACAGTTATCTTTAGACACAATCCTGCAACTGGAATGAGGAAATGTTGGGTCAGTCCATCTGCCCTCACATATCAACAGTTATCTTTAATTTAGCTGTTCTTGAGGCCTTGAGCAACTGTCTTTGAGCAATCAACCTTTTTCCTGGATTGGGCAGGTTTCAGTAATTGCTTAAAATGGTGGCTATACTCAAAATGGAGTCAGTGTGGGCCTCTCTTACATTTTTTCCTTGTATACTGGGAGGCTAAGTTTAGACTCCATTGTCTTTTTTCTCAGGGGGGCCATATACGGGGCCATACCTTGTCCTGAGTACCATGATTTTAATGGATTTTATCCACTGGTTAATAAATCTGACAAGTGAGTTAAGGATGCATGGTCCACAAGTCAGAGCAACCAGAAGGATAAGTTTACTGGCAGATCTAGGAAGTCTTCAGCTCTCAGCTGAGGAAGAAACTGGCTCCTTTCGGGGGTCTTGACCCTAAACTGCCTAGCCAATTTTTAGCTCCTACTCTTATCACATTACCCTCTGAGGAGGTTACCCCAATTGCCAAGAGGGAATTGGGGCGCTGACCGCTCTGACTTCTTCCATGCTGAAAAGGGGCATAGGAGGTGGCAACTGGGGTACTCCTGCTCAGTGGATCTATCTGAAAGACCCCAAAAGGATAGAGAACAAAATCCTTAGCCAGTGCCTGTGAAGAGAGTAGCTAGGTACATTTTTAGACAGGGAACCAGGAAAGGAACAGGGTGAATTAAATGTCCAACTTAAAAGTCCTTTAGAATTTTTTCAATGAGGGGTTCCGAAGCATCCATTGAGCTTTTCCTTTTGTTCATTTGGCTATGGTGTTGTCTGGACTCAGGATCTGCTTTCCAGCAAGTTTTAATAATCTTGGTGTGAGTTTCCCTTAGCTTAAAGAGAGAGAGAGAGGAAACTTTATTATTTGATAACAACAGATCTCATATGACTTTAAATGACTTAAAATCTAGCATTTGGAGGCACAGTCTTTCAGACTTTAAAGGAAATATAATGATTACTTATCTTTTGGTTATACTCTTCCTCTTGGGTGTCTAAATCCATACAGTTAGCCCAGATTAACCATCTTTTGTTTTTTCAAGGTCAGTTGAGGATCTGGTCTTCAGGGACCACTCGGGCCTTTGGGGGGGGGAGCCTCTGGCTCCTCTTGGTTTTTCAATCACCAGTTCCATCCACACGAGGACAAAGTCAGGTCTTGCTAGACCAGGCTTTCCTTTTTACAGACTGGACACTGGCTAGAGTCCCATTAGTGGGTCTCCAAGACCTCCCTGCCTAGGAGGACTGGTGACTCACAATTGCAGGACATTTCAAGAGATGCCCCCAGACATAGTTCCTAGGATTGGTTGACCTCAGAGGGCAAGGAGCAAAGATGTTCCTTAGGTCCCTCAGCCGAATTGGTATGGGCATTTAAGTATGGTAGTTATCCACCCAGAAAGGCTAAGTTCCACCAGGCTAACACCTTTAATTACTGTATAATATTCTAGATAAGGCTTAGACAAAAGTTCAAGCAGCCTTGTATAATACTGACTGGAGGAGGGGCTTAACACCATACGTTAAACAGGCATAACCTGCAAGGTCGAATTAAACAATTTTAGGCTTATTTTAATGTAAAACTGTTCACTACAGTTACTACAAATGAGGACAATCCTTTCTTTCTCAGACCCTTTATCCTGATTTATAGTTTTCCAAAGAAAGACAGGAGTTGTAACACATACCAGAAGGCAGGAAATAAACTGATAAGGATTACCAAGCCCATCCAGACTGTCTTCTTCTGGACTGCATACAGCTGGTTCAGGAAGAAAGAATCTAGCCTTTTAAGCCAAATTATCTGGTTAGGTTAAAAGAAATATCAAATAGCAAATCTTGCAAGAAACATAAAGTACATTTTTCAGTAGCCATAGGTAACCCAACATTTACCTGTGCCCATTTAATCTAAACCTGCAACAGGGAGTCAGGTTCAAGCTAGGAGAGGACTGAAAATTAACAACTCTGTATATTTACAATCCTATTCAGGCCACTAGTAAACCAGCTTGAGTATTTATATATATACCAATTTAACTTAGTACAGGTATTTTATCATTTTTACTAAACCTTGAGGTGCTATGTGATATGCATACAAAGGTTGGACAAAAACTGAACACTCTTAAACAAACCTTACAAATTTAAGCTTATTTATATATTGTCCTTTTTACCTGTCACAACAAACCTCCTCAGACTTTTATCACTCGCATACTTTTTTATTATCTTTACATAAATCCTTACTAAAAATACCTTTTTAACATTTTTTATATCTTTTTAACCCTTAATTGTGCAGATTTATTAAGTAATTAATATATATTTCCCGTGTAACAAGATGGGACAGTTATCTTAAATACAATAGTTTGAAAAATCACAGAAATGCTCAATAAAAATTGAGCTCTTAGTTTTAAACATCTCAGGACTGAACACTCTCTATATCCACTCAGGCATCCATGCCGCTTATTTTATGGCAGGAATGCAAATGGTCAACGTCACACAGCAACTCTGTTTTTTTATACTTTTACTTTGGGCCAAAGACTATGTCTATGAGGATTCAAGTAGCCCTGTCAGGCTTTCAGCAGCAGATTATGAAGGGCCTAAAGTCTGTCCTTCCTTCCCAGATACAATTATCAAGTAAATCATTAGCATTAGATGCAAGCCTATTCATTTAAACAGCTCCATGAAACAAATATGTTTAACTAGTTTCAAACCCAAAACTTTAGCACCTTGATGAAAACTCTAAATTAGAGATGAAAACCTAAATCAGAGTAAAATATGACTCTTAAGTTTGTAACAGTACTCAGAAATTCTACAGTAATGATCTCTGCACCTAAAGACCTTGGCTGTGCTAGGATTAAAGGTGTGTGCCACCATGCCCAGCTAGGAGACTAAAAACATGAAGTACAGTTTTCATGAATTTGATTTACCCAGTTCTTTGAGACCAATCCTTCTTCAACACAAACACACAGTCTGCCAGCCTGATCAGCAAGGGGGGCACAGACCCAGAGAGGTCCCTTTTCCTCCCATGAGGAGGAAGGGAGGGAGGAGAAACAGGCTCAAAAATTCTTGCAGAAACATAACAGAGCCCCAAAAAGCTGCTCCAGACTGCTCTCCCTTGCTCCTTGGAGGCAAGAGCCTGTAATGCACCCCTGGAAGCCATGCAACACCCCACTGATCCAGATGCCAGACTCCAAAATCAGTCTCTAGCAAAGATGGAAAGGTTGCCACGTGTGCCCTCCAGAGTGCTCAGGAATTTCCCAAGCTCTAAAGACCTCCTCCCAAGGCAGACTGCTGATGCAAATTTTACTAGCCTGTAAGAAGCAGATTATCTCTGGTCCTTTGTGATAGCAACTGGGTAGATTTTTGTAAATACATGTTTTAAACAAGGTGCTGCTCATGAAGCAGCCTGCTTCTCACAGCTACTGACGGGCACCCTACTGGGTCATTAGAGACAAGGGAAGTCACCTTCCCAGATGAGCCTGCTGGAGTCCTGATCCAGAGTCTACTGTGGGGCTCTAAGTGGGTGTGAACATTAAAGTGACCCACCTCTGAGCAGTGGTCACCAGAGCAGTCAGGGTTCAAATGTGACTTGAGTCTGAAGCAAGTACAGGTGGTGAGAGGTGAGAAATGGCCCTTCTATGACCAAACTCCAGCCCTGTCTGATGCATCACAAAAATCTTTAACCTGCCTTTTTTCTCATCAGAGACTCAGAATAGGCTTTTCCTTTCTTTAATCAGTAAAAATCAGTAAAAAAAAAAAATTTCAGTCCCTTGTTCATCCTTTCCATATCTTTTCTGCCTGAAAACATCCACAACTCCTCCCAGTGCAGGGATAGTAAGCCCCAGCCCCTCAAACACACACATTCATCTTGCCCACATTTTTCTTACTGGTTCCAATATGCTTGATGCATCCTTTTACTCAAAAACAACTCTCACTCACACTTAAGGCCCCGCCCACTGACCAGATGGGATTGGAAAATTACCAATAGTCACACACACATGTGGAATTACCAACACTCACACACATGCTTTTTTTCTTTTTCTTTTTTCCTTTGGTCTTTTTGAGACAGGGTCTCCCCTTAGTCTCAGCTGGCCTGGAACTTGCTCTGTAGACCAGGCTGACCTTGAGCTCACAAAGAACTGCCTGCCTCTGCCTCCCAAGTACTGGGATTAAAGGTGTGTGCCACCACACCCGGTCCCAAGGGGCAACAAAACTGCCCCACCCAAAACAAAAGCTAGTCCAAGAATCCATTTCCAGTCCTGAATCTGGCACACAAAGGTCTTAAAAAAATAGATAATTCCAAAGCAAGCAAGTTACATTTTGAAAGCAAATACAAACCAAAATGGGATCTTTAAACAGTCCGCTCTGAGGCTGATTTCTATAAACAACTATCACCTGTTGTGAAGCATTTGAGAGACTCAGAGACAATAAATTTAGATGACTACAGTATCCAAATTTTAGGCCTTTAAATGCATTTTTAAATATCAATTTTTAAACTTTGCACGTGCATATCTAGTCTGGCATGCCAAAATGCAATGATTCTGTGCACATAAAGGATTGAAACTTGAAGTGGCCACTTTGTTTGGCAGAACCAACATGAGACAAACACAATAACTGAATTACAAACACACACACAGACACACAGACACACACACACACACACACACACTTAGATGCATAACAAGCTACATGAATCTTAGGCACATGGTTACCATAAACACAAGACATAGATACCTCCTTTAAATCAGGGTAGATTTAGAATTTCCCATCCTGAGATCCCAGAGAATGAGAATGAAAGCAATCTCAGAGAAACAAGATAAAAGCAGCAGACAGAATAAGGGCCCAACAACAAAGACTATCAGATGGCCAAGAAGACGTGATAACTCTCTATAAGAGCCTCAACGTCCATGTCGGCACCCAGACAGGAGGGCCTCGAACATCCTCGAGCCTCCCTCAGACCTCCTGGGACATCTCCCAGGGCGACACAGTTGGTTACCTTCCTGACACGTCTGTCAGTAACTCTCCCCCCTCATCCGGAATGGGGAGTTCATTGCTCTCACGAGCGTGGAGCGACTGCAAACCGGAAGAAACAGATTTTTGGTGCCTCCCAGAATCAGACAGACACAGTAGACAGACAGACAGAAAAAGAATCTTACCTCCAAGAGGGTCTTGGTGATTTGAGGGTGGTCTTCAAATCCCGGACGAGCCCCCATATGAAAGACCCCCAGAAACTGGAGTGACTCTCACTCAAATCTCGGGATAGAAGGACTCCCAAAAAATCAGCCAAGACCATTCTCGCTGCAATTACATGAGGTTTATTCGGGAAAAACCAGTGCACTGGGGTCGGACTCGTAACCCATGCAGGGGCAGAGGAGACCGACCCCCAGGGACTGGAATAGGGAACTTTTAAAGGCAGGGACCCCAAGGTATGGGGAAATGGAGGAAGGGTTGTGTAATAGTAAAAAATCATCTCGGCACGCAGGCCAGCGACCCACAGGCGGGCGTGACTCAGTTAAACACCACCAGGTATGAGGAAGCGGGAGGGAAACCTTATCTCCTAAAGACAGATTTTAAGGGTGCATAAAACCTTGGGGCAGGGGTCCTTCAGTTCAAAAGAAGAAATTTTAGGCACATTGAATGACCTGATTCAAAATATTCCAGATGCCAAAAAACTTGTTAAATATTGGATATGTCTTGTACGTATTGAAACAATCACAGGTCCTATTGAAAATATCATGTCAATCTATGAGAAGGCCATTCTAGCAGGAGCTCAGCCTGTTGAAGAGCTGTGACACACAATTGTAGAAATCCTAACAATGAAGAAGCAAGACAAAGTTAATTTAGAAAGAAAAATGAAGACCCTCCTTTGGCATTAAGTCCTTATTGAGAAACTCTAGAAGAGGTATCCAGAACACATGTGTACAGATATTCTAGAAGTGGTATCCAGAACACACATGTACAGACATTCTAGAAGCTGTATCCAGAACACACGTGCACAGACATTCTGACAGCTGTGCATTCATTTGTTCATTTCATCCAGTCTCGGATTTTCTGAGTAGTTTATATACTCTGGAAATCAATGCTTTGTCAGATGTATCTGCAGTGAAGGTTTCCTCCCACTCTGTGGGTTTTCTCTTCACTTCCTTGATTGTTTCCTTTGATGTACAGAAGCTTTTGAGTTTAATGAGGTCCCATTTCTCAATTGTTGACCTGCGCAGCTGCTGTCTGATTTAGGAAGTCTTTTCCTATGCCTATGTCTTGTAGTCTTCTGCCAACTTTTTCTTCTATCGCCTCCAGAGTTTGGGGTTTCACATTGAAGTCTTTGATCCATCTGGAGTTGACTTTTGTACAGAGTGAGAGGAGAGAATATTGAGGAGGCTCATTCAACATGGGAACATATGCTAGATGTCAAAGCTGAAGACAGAAGTGCTCATCTGCAGTCAGGACAACCAGAAGTGGAGACTGAGCATCCTAGAAATGCACTGTCCCAAGATTGTGCGCACCATCAAGACAACAAAACTAGAGATCCAACCAGTGAGGCTGCAACTCCTGATCCAGGTTGAATAATTAAATATAATGTGTCTTCTACACCATGCTTGCAAAGTATGAAAAAGAAGATGCAACATGATAAAATAAATTCTGCATTTAAAGAGCTAAAGTTTCTGATGCCCGTGAGATGTTCCCAACGTATTCAAGACCAAATTTGTCAACTGCCAGATATGTTAAAAGACCATTACCCTTCCCTGTCCTCGCTGGAGCAGTTGTCAGGACTGGGAGGAGATGTGTTTGTTTGCCGCCCTAATGCAGCCTTGTGCTCCATGTTCCCTGAGATGGATAAAGCTGAGGAGCAGTGATGATCGGGGGACCAGGGTTCCGTCATTGTTGTGCTGTTTGGTTTTGCTTGGCTTGCACTTCCTTCTGGTCTGGAGTTTCCAGGTACCTGACCTCGTGGCAGCAAACTTGGTTGGCATATGTGCTACTGGAGTAGTTTCCCTTTCATGTCTCACAAGTCTGTTTCCTACCATGTCCATCTCAACAGACTTTTGCTTTAATATGAGTGAACTTTGTTAGCTTGGTTTTTGTGTTTAATACAATATTAGCTTGTTTACTTTAAATTTGAGTAATGATGTATCAGAAAAAAATACATTTTAAATAAATTTACATTTTTACATCGGAAAAAAAAAACATGGTAAATGAAATCTGATGAGTGTGTGAAGGGGACAGCATATAAAAGCATAAAAAATTGAAAAAAAACATACAGTAAAAATCTTGCTAAAAGAATACTGAAAAGCAGAGGGAGAGGTCACAAGAATCCAAGAAGAGGGGAGAGGGGTCACAAGGGTCAAAAGACATGGGGAAGGGAGGGGGAGGACGGGAACAGTTTCTCTCTGAGTCCAGTTGCGTGTATGGGGAGGGGAGGGCCCACTGAATTTGTGCCCTCTTGTCTTTCCTGTGGTTTATGCTGCAGCTGAGTCTTATCTCGCACAAGTGTCTCTGTTCTCCAGAGTTGTCTTCCTTGTAATATGTAGTTTCCCTCTTCTGTGTATGGGGACCTCTGCTGGCCACACGTGGCTTTGCATGCTGTGGGCTGGGCAGGTTCTGTCTCCTGACACTTCCCTCCCGAGACACCCTCTGTGTGGCTATTGTTTTAGCTGGGACTTGTCTGCCAAGTGCATCCCTCCCTTGAGAAGCAGCCACAGCACTGAGATTGTATTTTCAAGACGTCTAGAGTACGAATCTCCACACCGGAGGCTGCAACAGCGGGTACCGAACGCACGCAGGAACTTCAGTTTTCACACTCTGCAGCAGATGGGTGTTCACCTGCTGGTCTCAGGCTCATAGCTATCAAATCCTGGATTATTCTCAACCAACGAGATCTGCTTGTGGATACTGAGACAGGGTTACCTTTCTCTAAGTACTTCTCTGCCTAAGCTACACTTCCTGCCAGCCTTGTCTTGTCAGTGTGGGGACTTCCTGCTTCCTCCACTGCCTGTCTAGGCCTTCAGTTGAGGGCTGCGGCAGGCCAAGTTAAGGCTCCCTGACCAGTGGTACTTCCCCACTCTCAGGCTGCTAGGATAGCGCCATTCATAACAATAGATTCTTTCCTAAGATGGTACCCAGCTTCTGTCTTCAGAGTTGTATGTATCAGTATGGGATTTCTCTCCACCACAAACCTATGCACTAGAATGACTGACCTATCAAAACTGGTGACTGGAGTCCAGGCTTGGCTTGAGTTGGGATCGCCTGCTTTTCTTCCGGACTGCCTATTAGAGCAGCTTCTGCTCCCTTTCCCTTGACCGACTGTGTGGTTCCAGCTGTAGTCAGCCTACTTCTTTAGCTCATCTTTCTCTTAGAGATTTTCTAGTCTCTTTTATCCTTTGGGGATTTCTGAAGTTCTTTCTTATTTCTCTCTTTAGGATAGAGTCTGTCTCTTATTTTGCCTCTGCAGCCTGCTCTTACATCATTGGCTTCTAGTCCAGTGTCTTACTTAAAAGCCCATCCAACAACCTGTTGCTTTTACTTGGCTGATTTATTTTGCTAATAGATTATTTTTTTCTACTTCTTCATTGAATTTTTGTGCATTTTATATAAATATATTTTGATCATATTTAGACCCCTCCCCTATCTGGGCAGTCTGGTAGCTACCCCCCCATTGGCTTTCATGCCTATTGTGTCAACTCGGCATACTCAGATGTCTCTTGATGTGGGTCCATCCACTGGAGCCTGGTTAGCCTGTCTAGTGTCACTCCCTTAAAGAGGACCAACCCTCACCCAACTGTGATCAGTTGCCAATAGTTCCTCAGCTAAAATTGGGGCCTCCTGCCCATTTCCCAAGCTCTCTGCTGGGTGTTCATCCGGTTTGAGTTTTATGGGTCTTGTCCATGCTGTTGTCATTGCGGTAAATTCTTATGAGCAAGTTCCCAGAAGCCTGGCAAACTCTGTTTCCTTGTGGTCACCTACCACCCCGGCTCCTACTGTCTTTCTGCCCCCTTTTCTATAGTGGTCCCCAAGCCCTGGGTGGCAGAGGTTTAATAGAGGAGTCCTACCCAGGGACACACACTCTCCAGTCTCTTAGTCTCTACATCTGGCCTGTCGTGGCCTTCTGCTGCATGAGGAAGCTTTGCTGGTGAGAGTTGACAGGTGCATTGATATTCTCGGCTAATAATTTTTATTGTCCTTTTCTACTGGAGAGATGCACTAGGTTCACTTAGATATATTCTCTTATGTGCATTTGTGTGTTTTCTGCATCTTTTTAGATATGATGTTGACGTCCACTCCATGTAATCTCCTGTGCCCCTATTTTGTTCTCTTTTTCATGAACGCGTCAAGTTAGGGTCATAAGAGTTTTGTCCTCGGTGTTCTCTTCTTTGTACGTGTGTGCTGGGTCTCTGAAGTCAGGTGCTCTCCTCAGCCCCCAGCATCAGGTTTTATGTCTGTTTTCTTCAGGTGCCTGGATTACTACCAATCCATAAACTCTCTCCGCCCCTGCCGTCTCTTCAGCCCCCTCCCTCCTTCCTTCCTCCCTTCCTCCCTCCTTCCTTTTCCCTCACTCACTTTCTTTCCCTCTCCTTTCTGAGAAGCTTGGCTGCCCTTGAATTTGAACCTGCATCAGGCCTCTGAGTGCTAAACACACTGCCACCACACTCAACTATAATGTTGTTGAATTTATTAATATTTTTTCAGGAGAAGTAGCCGGACAGATCATTCACTCTGCTTAGACATATATGTCTTACTTGTGGTTCTAAATTCTCAGGAGAGAGCTCCACACCCCCCCCCCCCACTCCCGCTGCTCTCATTGACCAAGAATTAGTCAGTTTTCCCTTTGAGTCACCTGGGGATAGCAGGGACAGGAAAGTTCTGATTCATACTCTGCTTTATGTCTTTATGGGGGAACTTTAATGTTCCCCAAAGTCCCATGTGCTGTTTTTCTCTTTCTTAGCTTCTCTGGTGTTGCTTTCAGTGTAAGTATGGGGGTGGGGGTCATCCAGGTTTGCTTCTAATTTTCTACTTACCCAAGGAATTTTTTAGACACATTATCTTAAACAACAATCCAGTGTAAGTTCTGTCAAAAGACTTTCAGGTTTTCACAAGATCACTACTATACAACATAGGAAAGAATCATCAAATTCAGATCTGAGGAATGCTCTAGAAGGAAGCAGTTTCTTAATTCTCTTTCCCTTTCAATTTGGTAAAATTTTATTTTGTTGCCTTAAATGTCACTGGTGAGAGAAAACATCAGTAAACTTTATGGGAAAGTGTCTAAATTCAAGGGAAATTTGTATCTCTGTAGTAGGATGAGTCTGCTGAGTATATGTCAAGGAGTGTGTTCTAGTTTGTCTTCCATTGCTGTGACAAAACACTCTGACCAACACCAGCTTGGGGAGGAAAGGGTTTATTCAGCTTACATCTCCTGGGTCACAGTTCTCACTCAGGGAGCCCAAGGCAAGAACTCAGGGTAGGAACCTGGAAGCAGGAGCTGAAGCAGAAGCCATGGAGGAATGCTGTTCACTGGCTTGCTCCCCTGGCTCATGCCCAGCCTGCCTTCTTATACGGTACACAACCACCTGCCCAGGGTGGCACTACTCATTGTGGGCTGGGCCCTCCCACACTGTTCAGACAATACTACACATATGTGGGCACAGGCCAATCCAATGGAGCCAATTCCCCAACTGAGGCTCCCTCAACCCAGGTGTGTCAAGTTGACACTAAAGTTATCCAGCACAGAGTGGTTGTTTGAAATGGTCTCATTGTATAGCCCCAGCTGGCCTAGAACTGGCAGTGTAGACCAGGCTAGCTTAGAACTGGCAGTGTAGACCAGGCTAGTGTTGAACTCAGAGATCTGCCTTTTTCTGCTTCCCAAATGCTGGGATTAAAAGTGTGTGCCATGCCTGGCTTGCGATGATTAATTTTAATTGTCAACTCAATACAGTTTAGAATCACCTGGGGAAGAGTCTCAATGAGGATGGCCTGTGGGCATGTCTGGGGCACTGTCTCCTGTCAGTGCGACTCCCCTGCTGTGGAAGACTGGAACTCTGAGCCTAAATAAACTCTCTCCCAAGTAACTTTTCTCAGAGTATTTTATCACAGCAATGGAGAAGAAAGTAAGACCCTTCCTTCCCTAAATAGTCTCCCTTCTGTCTTCACATCACATACACTCTATCACCTCCTCTCAATCCTCTCCTTTCAAACCTCCCCCTGTTGCCCCCATTCTATTGTCATGTCCCCCTACTTAGACAAACACACACACACACACACACACACACACACACACACGCACATGCTCACCTATATGCCATACATGAAAGGAAACTTGCTATGTGTGTCTTTCTGAATCTGGCTTATTTCATTTCACATAATGATTCCTAGTTCTGTCTACTTTCCTGTAAATGTTATAATTTTATTTTCCTTTACAGATAGATGAAGTTCCATGATCTGTTTGGTTTGCTTGTTTCTTACTCTGTAACTCAAACTGGCCTTAAACTCATGATGCTTTACCTCAGCCTCTCAGTGCACTGACTATAGATGTGGTCCCGACATATCTGGCTTTCAAATGGGTCTTTTTTGTTGTTGTTGTTGTTGGTGGTGGTGGTTTCTTACCTTTTTTTATAAATTTATTTTTATTTTTTAACAACTCTAGACCTGTGCCCCCCCATTCCCCCACCCCACCAGAGCTCATGCATTCTGCCAAACATGCCTTTCATCTCTTTCTCAGTCTTTTCCAATATTCTCCATGAGGAAGTTGACTGTTTTGAGCAGAAGTTCATCAAATGGGTCTTTTTTAAAATTTATTTAATTTCATTTTTATGTGTATGAGTGTACTGTCTACATGTAGGTTTGTACACCCGTGTCATGCAATGCCGCGGAGGTCAGAAGAGGGTGTCGGATTCCCCTGGAACTGGAGTTCTCCTGGAATTGGAGTTACAGACAGTTCTCAGCCACCATGTGGGTGCTGGGGATCAAGCCCGGGTCCTCTGCCAGAGCAGTCGGCGCTCTTAACCACTAGGCCATCTCTCCAGCCTCAAATGGGTCTTTTTATATCATAATATATTCTGTGTGAATAAATTATTTCTTAAATTACCTGTTAACATACACTCATTAGCATCTCTAATTTGTTCAACCAATGCACACATGCTACCAAGCAAGACACAGTTCGTTAAACATACATAGAAAGCCAACCTGATTCAAGAAAAATTAAGAAAAAAAGATCTTTACATCATCTAATTGACACTGTTATTTGAGTTCAATTAGTATAATAAAAAGTTTTGTTAATTTGAGTCGTGAGAATTTCTGCTGCTCCTCCTAACTAGCTTCTTACATTTCAGACTTCCCTGAAGTGCAGTTGGATATAGACATAACACACAAAAACAGTAGTCATGAAATTACTTCCTGAGGCTGTCAGCAGCAGGAACAGAAAGGTTCCCAAATCATTACAAAACAGCTCCCGGGAAGAAAAGTTAAAGTGATCTTATAATTAAGAGCTATTTAACTTTTTAGATGAGATGCAATGAGAGTCCTGGATTAACGTCTTGGAGCTGTGATACGAGCTCTTCCTCCATTTCTCTCTCTCTCTCTCTCTCTCTCTCTCTCTCTCGGTCTATGTGGGAAAGAAGAATCCACAAATACTTTTCTTCTGATTTTTCTTTTAAAGTCAACTCACAAAGTCAAGGGTTTCATTACAACATTTTCATGCCTCTGTGTCGTTTTCTTTTGCTCACCCATGCCAGGCCCTCCCTCGGCCCCTCGCCTCCGTCTTGCTCTTGTCCTCCCTCCCACACACAGTTCCCTCTTCTGTTTTCAGGCCACATGTATTGCATCACTGCCTTGGTGAAGAGAAATTTAAAAATTTTTCAATATTAAAGAGAACTAAGCTTCATATCTTCAATATTTGCGGTCTATGTATCCTCTCTGGCCATCCCGATGGAGGGACACTGCCTTGAGGTGCGCCCACACGATGCACCCCACAGCCTAGGCTCCACACAGTATTCAGGTAGGTTTGCCAGAAAAGGCAAGATACTATGAGCAGGACAGGGGAAGAGTCTGTCCCCGGAATTGCTGCCGCAGATCTGTCCATCTTTCTATAAGAACGCTCAGCTTACTCCACCACTGAGCTACATCCCAGCTCCCTGTGTTTTGAGACAGGGGTATCACAGTGTAGCATAGGCTGTGTCCATCTTTAGAATGCTGAGATTACTGGTGAGTGTTAGCACAGGTAACACAGCATGGGGAGAGGTCTGTTGAAACTTTATTTAGTCATAAATAATGTGTTTTTTTCCCACTTATGGACTACCATGTGAATGACAGACTCAGGTGGCAACTGTTCTCTGAGAATTCTCCCCACAGACGGGAAGTGTTTGTACTTTACACATCTTGGGCTTCATAATTTGTCCTAGGGCTTACTAGAACTTCTGTTACTTTCTGTAGTTCTTCAAGTGCCCAGGCTTAGCTTACCACAAGGAAGAACATTCTCCTAGTTGGAAGAATATACTTAGAATAATTGCTATGGTTACATGTTTACAGTATACAGATGGACATTTTTGAGAGTTTCTGTAAAGTCTAGTAAGATTGTGATAACTTAGTGTTGTAGGAATCTTGATGCCTTCTGTTAGGTTCATACTGAGGGAGTTGGAGTTTCCAGGTCCAAGTTGACTGCAGTCTTTCACCTTCCCAGAGAACAAATGGAGGTATTCTGGCTTCCGCTTCATGTTTCTTTATGATACAATGCTGTCCTGATAATGTATATCTTTGGAATTTGGATTAACTTAATCATTCTTTTTTTTTTTTTCTTTCTTTTTCTTTTTGAGACAGGGTCTCCCTGTAGCCCCAGCTGTCCTGGAACTCACTTGTAGACCAGGCCGGCCTTGAACTCACAAAGATCCGCCTGCCTCTGCCTCCCAAGTGCTAGGATTAAAGGCGTGCACCACCACGCCCGGCTAACTTAATCATTCTTTAGTCCAAGAAAAATTCTTACCTAATAATAATTAAGGGTGCTTTTTCTTGGGCTGGGGATGTACCTTAGTTGGAAGAGTGCTTACCTAGCATGCATGAAGCCCTGGGTGTAACACTCAGCGCTACTCAAAACTGGATATAGTGTCACATGCCTGTAATCCTAGTGCTTGGGAGGGGGAGACAAGATGATCAGACATCCAAGGTCATCCTATGCCACTTCATAGAAAGTTCAAGCCTAGTCCAGACTACAAGAGACCCTGTCTCAAAAAGGTAGAATGGGGGCTGGGGTTGATGGCTCAGTTGGTAAAGTGCTTACTGGGTAAGCATAAGGACATGAGTTTGGACCTGCATCATCACATCAAGATACATAAACAAGTAAATAAATAAAGTAGAAAGCAACAGAGGAAGACATCCAGCATCGACCTCTGGACCCCATGGACACATGCACATAAACACACTCACGCATGCAAACATATAAAGATGCACTTTTGTTTTGTTTTGTTTTTGTCTTTTTGACAGAGGGTCTCCCTGCAGCCACAGCTGTCCTGGAATTCATTTTTTAGATCAGGCTGGCCTTGAACTCACAGAGATCTGCTTGCCTCTGCCTCCCAAGTGCTGGGATTAAAGGTGTGCGCCACCATGCCTAGATCAGATGCAGTTTTTTTTTTATTTGATGAAAGAAAGAATTTTTTCAAACATAAACCTTATAAAAGCTTAGAATTTAAATGAAATTACAAAGTCAGTTTCCTCGAGTTCAGCCAGTAGCCTTCTGGATATATGAAAATAGAGAGTAAAAGTTCAAGCACATCCTTATGAAATTATAAGCATTGAATATTAGTAAGCCAAAGCTTAGCTCATGGAACTTGCATTTAAGAATTTAAATATATTTATACTAGTAAAATTCCAATGAATGTTCTATGTGGGCTGCCTTTTTAATAATTATATAAAGAAGCCTTGTAGATGTTTTTCTTTAATAAGAACATTAGCTTTGACATTGCATAAAAATGAATTTAGAAAACTTAAGCTTGTTAAACCTTCCAAGGGAAGCTGAAGTCTTACTGGGGGACCTAGAGTATGTCCTGTGATGTTTGGGATGAGCTGGATTCAATTTTCCTTGAATTTCTTGAGCATTCATTCGGTTCTGTTCTAAGCTAATACACACAGACTCTCTGATGCTGTGTTTGTTACTTTCTCATTGCTGTGACAAAATGCCTGAGCAAAGCCACTTAAAGAAAGAAGGGTTCATGCTGGCTCACCATTTGAAGGTGCAGTCCATCTTGGTGGGGAAGGCATGGCTGCCTCAGGAGCGTGAGGCAGCTAGTCATGTTGTGTCTTTGGCCAAGAAGCAGAGAGAGAGAGAGAGAGAGAGAGAGAGAGAGAGAGAGAGAGAGAGAAGCTGGGGCTCAGCTCGCTTTCTCCTCTTCATTCAGTTGGGACCCCAGCCCACAGATGGTGCTGCCCATATTCAGGGCGGGTCTTCTCTCCTCAAGTAACCCAATTTAGAGACTCCTTCATAGACGTGCCCAGAGGTGTGTTGCTTAGGTGTTCTAGATCCTGTCAAGAAGACAGTCAAGATTAGCTGTCACAGATGCCCAGTGTACACTGTAGAGTTGGTATGTAACTTTCCTCCAGTCTCACTGAGAACAGCTCCCAGGCTTCCTCATGCCCAAGTTCAGGTTCTCAGGTTCTCCTGCCTTTCCCCTACTAAGCAGGGACTTAGAGAGACCACAGAAGAAGATAACTGGGAAACCCTGCAATGCGTGCGACCTTATTGACTAGGTATGAAGGCACTGGGCCATTTCTAGATTGCTATTGCTTGCAAGAATGAGCAGGCAAAGTTCTCTACCACACAGAGAGTGAAGGGTCACCGAGGCAGACTTGGGAGGCTAGATGAGTTCTATGATTTCTCTATCATAGACATAAGATCCTAGTGGGGTTTTACCCACACGGACAGAAGATTAGCTGCTTATTTCCTTTCATAGTTATGTATGTGGAGAAGCATGTATGTGTCTCGGTTTCTGATCCCTGCAGCCCCTGCCTTCCATAGCATTGTGGTCTGTTGCCAGTGTGAGGCCCTATCTCTCCCTGGCACAGCTGCCTACTTTTCTTTATATATATTTTACCTTTTGTCATTGATGTCACATTGTGTAAAGTCTTGGCATAATGCTTACTTTTTCACATTCTATAGTGAAAATAGTCAATGTCAAAAGATTATTTGAGTGGCTGGAGAGAATTTATTGCTCTCGAAGAGAACCCTGTTTACATTCCCAGCAACCATATGGTGGGGGTGGGGGAGCTCACAATCACCTGCTACTCCAGCTCTAAGGAATCCAACCCATTCTTCTGTCTCCAACCAGCACAAGCACAAATGTAGTACACACACACACACACACACACACACACACACACACACACACACACACGCACACATACACACACACACCCCAAATCTTTTAAAAATGTTTGGAAACCTGATTTACAAAGCTCTGTAATATTACGTAATGTGTGTACATAGTTTACCAATTTTTGAAGCTTTCATTAGTGTTTAACATTTCTCTTGGGTCTTTGAGAGGGAGATGAGAGAGAGAGAGAGAGAGAGAGAGAGAGAGAGAGAGAGAGAGAGAACATGCACATGTGTATGTGGTGGTGACCAGAGCTCAATATCAGGTGTCTTCCTCACTTATTCTCCACCTCATACCTGGGACCTGGCTCAGTGATTTGGCTAGACGGGCTGGCCAGTGAACCCCCAAATCTCCCATCTCTGTCTCCCCAGTGCTAGGACTACAGATGACTGTCACTGCACCTAGATTTCTACATGGTGCTCACGTCTCATACAGGACAAGCATTTTACTGCCTGAGCCATCTCCCCATCTCCATGTCTGAGGGCATTTTAAAGCCTCCTTTTCCTAGGTGGTGGTAACCATGGTAGAAGCTGGGTTTATGTTTGACAGAGATTTTAACTTTTGGACTCTGGATATCAAATAAAAAATTTTAAGATACTGTCTTGGCTGGCTATGGTTTATTGTCTTTCTAAACTGTACCTTTATTTAGTGATTAAATAATCTCTTTTATCACAGTCATCTATTCTATAATTGAACATCAGTAAGATGGATTGCGTTGGCTTTTCATTCCCTGTGGAGGTGTTGGATTTAATTGGGTTGTAATTCCTGCTACAGTAGTTCACTAGGAGTTGAGTCATCAGTACTTAGTGTCTTCCTGAATGTGCTCCTTGGAAATTTCTAGACAGGGGCTGGCAGGAAGCCAGAGTAGGTGGAAGGTGGGTACAGACTCCGTGCAGTCTGCTGCGCCTGGGTTCCCAGTCTGAAAGCATCCTTTCCTCCAAGAGTCTCCTTCTCCCATGGATTTGACTTTCTTCTTTCTTGATAATCAGCATAAGTGTGCTGGTTAAGAGCTTGAATTTAGCTGGACATGGTGGTGCGTGCCTTTAATCCCAGCACTCGGGAGGCAGGGGCAGGCAGATCTCTGTGAGTTCAAGGCCAGCCTGGTCTACATAACCAACTCTAGGCTAGCTAGGACTAAAGGGAGATCCTGTCTCAAAAAAGACCCCCTCCCCCAGAAAAAGAGCTTTGATTAATCTGTGATGTTGCTATTTAATAATTTATATCCTCAGATAAATCCATTGCTCTAATCCTTACTTTCCTTATCTACGAAGTGGGAATGATGATTGATAGGCTGTAGTAGTCCACAGAAGTTTGTGACAATTAAATAATGTGGACTAGGGCTGGCATGTGTACCTGTTCCATAGCTGGAAACCATTTTTGTTCTGACTGCTAGTCATTTGTTTAAAATGTAAATAAATGAATTTATGTTTGTTTACATTTTATTTATTTTTTTAATGTTATAAGTGTATTGCCTGTATGTGTGTAAGTGTGCTAGTGCTGTGCAATGTCTTCAGAGGTAAGAAGAGGGTGTCAGACGCCCCTAGAACTGGAGTTACAGATGGTTATTTGTAGGCAGAAACACTTAAAAGAGTCAGCAAGCAGCCTCCAAGCCTGGACTCCTGCTGAGATCCTGCCTGCTTGTGATACCTGCCCCTGTGCCAACTGTCTTTGATGCCTTGGGCAAAGCATTGTCACATTCCCTTAGCATATGGCCTGACATCCTGTCTATCCCAATCCCCAGTTCTGTGTGTCCCAGGCCCCCTGCAAGGTTCTGTATAAAAAACCCTGAGTTACAACATTAAACCGAGTTTTCCCCTCTTGGAATTGCTCCCTGTCTCTTGTCTGAATCCGTCTCTTTCTTTCTATTCTTCCTGGTCTTACTTCCTACTGCCCTCATCCTCCCTGCTTGGTCTCAAGCTAGGACTGTTAACGGCTGGCCGGGGACAATCTCCAGGCTTGCGATACCATGGAGCTGCGAGCCCTGGTCCAAGGGAGAAGAACACCCCATGGAAGGCAGCACACATGTGTGATATACATTTAAAGGAACACCAGACAATAAATATCAGATGACTGTTGTTCATAGGTTCTCACAGGTTTTGGGAATCTAACTCCAGTCCTCTGCACGAGCATCCAGTGTTCTTAACTGCTGAGCTGTCTCTCCAACCCTCCCCTGCCCACTAGTTTTTTATTGCATTTCAAGTCCTGACAATAGCAATGTGTACAACTCCATCATCTGAAATACCTGAGCAGACTGTCTCCAACATGATCATTTCTTTCCTTCTTTGTGTGCATGTTTATCTATGTATGGTGTACATGTGTGTTCACATGTGTGTGTGTGTGCGCAGAATGTGAAGGCTAGACGTTGGTGTTGACATGCTATGTCTACTTGATCTTTCTCCTATGTAGTTAGTGCATGGCCTTTTGCTGAACCTGGAGTTCACTGAGCAGCCAGCTGCCCTGGGGGTCCACTGTCTCTATCTTCTGAGTGTTGGGTCCATGGGGACCACCATGTCTGCCTGGCTTCTGTGTGGATTCTCAAGCTTCTACAGCAAAAACTTTCTCCATGGAGTCTTCTCCCCAGCCCTGCCTACCTGATCATTTCCAAAATTTATTCTATACTCTTCTGTTTTAATATTTATTCAACAAGTGTTTTGGAATCCATCAGTGCGAGGCACCATCTTAATAATGTTCCATCACTATCTCTTTGCCCATTGTCCAAAAGTGAAGTATTATATGAAATTGTAGATAAATTGACAGTCCTCATCTGCATCCCTAAGTGACAGCCACAAACAAATCACCAAAAACAAGCAAAAAAGCAGATAGGAGTCTGCTTAGAATGTTGAAAGAATTCACCTGAAGCTGTTTTTCAACTATCACAGCTTTATCATGTGGAGTAATTATGAAAATGAAATAGCATATAGGCAAGAAAACAGTTCTCTTCTTTGCCTCCCCCCTACCGCCACCCAGAACAACATGCTCATTGGATTTACACATTGTATCTTCATCACTCTCTGGATTGGGCTTTTCAGAGGTAGACACATAGAGCAAGGCCTGTGGAATTTATTAGCACTAAACAGACTATGGGCTTAAGTAAGAATGCTGTATGTAGTGTGCTTAAGACCTTTGCTTCCATCCCTGACACTGAAGAAAAAAAAAAAAGAAAGAAACCATAGAGTGTATACACTGATGTCTATTCAAAATAAAATATGATAGAAATTAACAAGCTTGAAATTGGCTAGCTTAAGCTATTAAGTATTTTAATAAAATGGAATAAATCATTTAGATTCCTGGAGAATATGGGTTTTCACCAGTAAAATTAATGTTTACTTATGAAGGATTTACATCAATTTTTACAGTTGAATCATTTGAAACATTACAGAGGATGAACAGTAAAAGGCTAAGAACTCTGAAGGAAATATTCCAGCTCTGAGAAAATACCGAAAGAGAACAAAAACCTGAAAAAGCAGTTCTTTCCCCCAGATAGGTTCCAAGCTTCACCAGCGATGGTATGGTAGCACCCATGTCCCCTGCTAGGGAGAGAGTCCATCGAGTTGCCCTAGACAGTGTCCAGCCAGATGGTCCTGCTGGGGTGTGAGTGGGCAGGAAGGCAAACCTTGAGGACTGGTATGTGCAGACATCACCGTGCAGGCAGGCTGAGGATGCAGAGAAGTTCAAATCAAAGGGATGCAGCTCCCGCATATAAGCCCAGAACTGTGAGGAAGGTGTTCGTTCTCCATGACGGTCGTGGACCAATGGCTCTATAGGATCATGTCACCTGCAGGCGACATGTCCAGTTCTGCTACCACAGCACGTCTGAAGTCAAGTCACAGAGGACAAACAAGACAGTGAAAGTTCTCATTCTAGAACATGTAAAGGAAGGTGTAACATATCTTAGTTCAGCCTATGAATACTTCTTTGAGATGTGGACAGTTAAAGACATTCATTTCTAAACTGACTGGAAATTTCTAAACTGGAAGAGAAATTTGATTTCCAAAAGGTCTGAATTCTTATTTTCCAAAATGGGAAAAAATACAATTCCTAGTTTTTAATTAGTTGTTTATCAACTTCCTTTCAGGGACTGGAGCTCTATAAGGATAGTGTATCAGTGAGCTATGAGCAATCACAATTATGCTGCGTAACAAACCATTACAAAACTCAATGACTTCTGTAAGTATTTCTTGTGTATGGCCCCCTGAGCTTTTGTCCAAAGCATTTGGGAGTGATGCATTTTGGAAACAAGAAGAAGAAGAAGAAGAAGAAGAAGAAGAACAACAACAACAACAACAACAACAACAACAGAAAGGGCTGCATCAAAGAACTGACTGAAACAGTGAACTTGTGCTCAAAACAGTCAACTTCCTCATGGAGAATATTGAGAAAGACTGAGAAAGAGATGAAAGTCATGTTTGGCAGAATGCATGAGCTCTGGTGGGGTGGGGGAATGGGGAGGACATGGGTCTAGAGTTGTTAAAAAAATAAAAATACAAAAAAAAAAAAAAACCTCAATGACTTCTTGCAAGTCCAGCATTGAATACAATGATTTTGCTCACAAACACATCTGCGACTGTGTGTAGTTCACTGAGGCAGGGCTGGGCTTGGCTCTGGGTTGCTGATGGGCTTTGAATATGCCCCTTTCAGTTTGTTCTTAAGAGGCAACTTCCTGGTACATGCTGTTTTCCAGGAATTGGGAAAAGTATACAAAAGCCAAGTTCAATGTCCAAATACATTTCTGACCCCAGCATGAGTAAGGTGTGCTAATTCCCATTGACCAAAACAAGCTGTATCTCCATCAGAGGAAGGAGAACTGTAAACACCTTGGAGATGAAATAGACTGGGGTGACTTCTTGATAGTCCCACTCTGATGTTCCATAGCCACAAAATGGCTGAAAACCCTATTTTGAGTATAGATCTGCTCTGGACATTACTACTTGGGTGTTGTCCTGGGGAACATACATCACTTGTCCTCTCTTTCCAGTTTTCCGTTCCCATTTTTTGAATGATTGTCCTTCCATGATCTAGCAGGTATGGTCAACCTTTGTGACACAGTGTTGTTACCTACAAAGTTCATACTTGAGAAACGAACAATGAAATCACAAAAATATCCACACACATAAAAATCTCATAACATTTTAAGTAAGTTTACAATTGGTGTCGGGCCCCCTTCCTTGCTATTTTGAGCTGCGTGTGGACTATGAGCCTCATGGGTATTTGAACTTGAGCAGAAGAGTCATCTGAATACACTTCTCTCCTGTTCCATTTCTGTGTTTAGCTTGGTTAACTCGGATTGAAGCTTTTCTCTCTTCTCCTGGACCCCTTTGTTGAATTTCTGAGAAAATAGCCACCAAAACTAGCTACCATGACTTGTCTACCAAGTTCCTTGAATCTTCCATGTCAAAAATCCTAAAAGAAAGCTGGCAGTAACTTACTACAATGACTTACCACAGGGCAGCAAAGCACTTTTGTCTCCCTAAGTCTAATCTAAGCTCTCCATCACTCCCCTCAGCCAAGCTCATGCTTTAGTATGTGTCACTTAGGATTGTGCCTTTATTTGAGAATAAAGCCTTTCAGATGCAGGAATGCTATGAGGTTATGCTATGTCGGGCTATCCTCTGAATAAAAAGATTGTTGTTCTTATAAAGAGAAGAGACCCATAAACACAGATTCGTGGGGAAGAAGGCACGTGGTCAGGGAGGCTGAGATCGGAGGCACATGCTGATAAGCCAAGAATTGCCAGAAAACATCAGAAGTTGGGAAGAAATAAGGAAAAGTTCTTTAGAGGGAGCAAGACCTTGGCGAGTCTCTGATTTCAGATTCTAACCCTCCAGAACTGCGAGGAAACAAAATTTTCTTGTGTGATACAATCCATTTTATATTGCTTTATGAAAACCCTAAGAAAATAATTACAACATTTCCCTTTAGGATAACAGCATATACTTTAGTCAGAAGTATTTAATTGCTGTTGACAAACACTAAGTTAATAACAGTACTGTTTCGGGGCATCATTTAAAATCTACCTTCTTTCTGAAGTCAGGGATTCAGCGTTGTTGGGAGTCTCTTAGTGTTCATGTTCGAATTTCTCCTGGGCTGACTTGCTTCTTTCTGTCCAGTTTCCTCATGTCACTAAAGCCACAACAGCCAGAGTTTTAGGCTTTTTGATGATAGAGAAACAAAAAAAATTCAACCAAACGAACAGAACCCCGCCCCCAACCCAAGTAAGAGCTGTGGTTGGTCCCTGCTCGTGTGGAGAAATCGTTAAGGTGCTGCTGATGGGTTCTGCACTTGGGCGTGCTCATGCTGCCTGTCAGCTACCTGGGGTCCTGTTTCTCTACAGAATAGAAATCATGAGTCTGTGGGGTGTAGCTCTTCTATCACTGGCAGTCTTTGGTGTAGGTGCTGGACTGCTAGACCCTGAGTCTCACAGCTTCAGGCCCCAAGGCTTCAGGAGCCTGGCTTATAGCTTTGGGTACTCAGGTTGGAGGTCGATTGCTCTAGGCTTTAAACACAGAAGTCCCAGCACTTGGCATCTGTGATGATTCATTTTCATTGCCAACTTGATTGGATTTTAGAATCACCAAGGAAAGGTGTTTCTGTGAAGGTGTTTCCAGAGAGGTATGACTGTGGAGGGAAGACCCACACTTAGGTAATGGAGTCCAAAGCTGAATAAAAAGGACAGAAAGGGAGAAAGCATCTCTCTCTGCCTCCAAGTACAGATTCAGTGTGTAACCAAGACCCTCTCATTTTCCCTGCCAAACCCACCATGATAGACTTTATTCCTTCAAACAATGAGGCAAAGGAAACCCTTCCATCATTAAGCTGGTTTTCTCAGGTATTTTCTTACACCAGTGAGAAAAGTAACTAACATGGAAAATTAAAACCAAGGCTGTTACTGTAATAAACCTGAGCACATAGCTTGTGGGCTTTGGAATAGGTTACCAAGAAATTTGGAAAATTTTGGAGCTTCTGGTTGAAGAAGTCTAGAATGGCTTAATGGACCATTCTGGTGGGAGTTCAGAAGCTAGAATGTCACAAGAAATGCAGATAGCGGAGATCCTGCTCATGAGGTTTCAGAGGGAAACAAGGACACTGTCAGGAACTGGGCTCTTTGGCTTGAGTGAGGGTGAATTTAATAGTAGTTGACTAATTTTCTTGGCAGAGGACATTTCAATGCAGTGCAGTGTGTGCACTGATTATTGCTTGCTCCTATTGTCCAGGTTTACGGTGAGATAAAGCAGCAAATGGGGCACAAGGCAGGAAAAATGTACAGTTTGGTGAAGGAGCTAGAATGCATTGTAGATAAGGAACACACAGAGATGCAGTTGTTAAAGAGAGTAATGCATTTAAGAAGAAATGGGTTGAGTTCAAGGCCAGCCTGGTCTACAGAGTGAGTTCCAGGACAGCTGGGGCTACAGGGAGACCCTGTCTCAAAAAGACCAAAAAAAAAAAAAGAAGAAATGGGTTCAGCAGGATGACAACAGGAACGGCATTTGAAGATAGGGTCACCTCTGTCAAAAGGCTCCAACATAGACAAATGCAAATTCATTGGAAAGAAACCTAAAATAAGAATAGTACCGAGGGGGGCTCACAATTAAGAGATTGCCTTCCATCTTGGAGGAGTCGCCAAGCTTTTGGACAATAGCAGGACTGTTTAAAGACTATGGAGATTTCTGATGTTGGCCTGGATGCACTTTGCATTATTAGATGCCATGGGCCTCTGGGGTCCAAGGATATAATAATTTAAAAGTGATATGTTTGGGTAGCAGGTTGACAAGAGGTGGGCTTGTTGATGAGACAGATCTACTCGGGTAGGACAGGGACTCCAAAGCAGAAATTCTGAGGACATTATTGCTGGAGGCTAGAGATGCCGGAGGAGAGTTCTGGTTCTTATTTCGTATCTCCTAAGTTACCAGCTCTGTTTGGAGACTGAACATGACTATGTGTCTGAAACTGGGAGGCGGCACCTGGATACCTGGTTGGCCAACTGGAGTGACCAGTTTATCCCTTCCCCACATTTTACAGCAGTATCCTCTGGGGTCTGTGAATTTCATTCTTTGAATTCTTGAAACAAGAACCAAAAAAAAAAAAACCCACTGGCTAGGGGCAGCTTTGGGGGCTACTGAGGTTCTAAGACCCTCACTTCTGGGATACCCCAATCTTCCTATATTATTTTATTGTTTCACTATCAACTTGACTGAATTTTGAATCACCTAAGAGACACACCTCAGTACATCTCTGTGAGGATGTTTCCAGAGAGATTTAACTAAGGAGGCTAGACCCACCCTGAGGATGAGCAACCATGCCATGGACTGGAATCCCAGAGTAAATGAAAAGAAAAAAGGGAGGAACCATGGGCACCAGAACCCATCTCTCTGCTTCCTGACCGAAGACTCAATGTGAACCACTCCCAATGCTTGCACTACCACCGTGGTAGATTTTATCATCCAACCACAAACCTTAAGAAACCTTTCCTAGGTTGGGTGTGGTGGTGCACACCTTTAATCCCAACATTCGGGAAGCAGAGGCAGACAGATCTCTGTGAGTTCAAGGCCAGCCTGGTATATATATTTAGTTCCAGGACAGCGAGAGAGAGAGAGAGAGAGAGAGAGAGAGAGAGAGAGAGAGAGAGAGAGAATTACCTTAAGTTTTTTTTTTATTACTGCAATGAGAAAAGTTACTAACACAGCAGTTATGTAATCTTCAGCTTCCAGCAGCAGTGGGCAGAGCCTGCTAGTGTTAAAGCCCTTGAGCAGGAGCTTCTAAAGGGATTAGTGTTACAAGTCCCAGGCTTACAGTATGGGGATTCTTGGCTCTTGGGAGAGCTAATGGTATAGCTTTTGGATATAGGATGTCATGACCTTTGGCCTTGAGTCTCAGCATCTCTCTGGAAAGCTGAGGCCTGCAGTATCTATCTCTAGCTCTTTGTTGTCTCCACTTCCTCTACAGCCTTTATGCCCTAGCTTCTCTCTGGATGCTTCAGCCACCTCTCACCACCAGTGCCGCTGCCGCTGCTGGCCACCTTTACCACCCCACACTCTCCTGACATTTCTGCACCTCCATTCCCCTCCACTAATGATAAAGAGAAAAGACAGGCCAGAAAGGCTGCTCAAGAAGCCTTTTAATGGGCCCAATGTGGTAACATCAGGGAGCAATATAGGAGGCTGATTCCTGGGTGATTAAAATTATGAATCAGTCTTATCTAGCAGAAGCAAAGTGTGGCACAGCCCTTCATGCAAACAAAGGATTCTTTTTGCACCAATCATATATATTCTCCTAGGTGACCCAGGGATTCCCCCACCCCTTGCTGTCTTAAAAATAGCTGCTAGAGTTCATTAAGGCTGGTGATGATAAACAGATCCAGCACAAGTGGTTCGAAACAGTTGAAGCTAAAATAGCCCCTCCTGGAATCAGCCTGTGCTTCAGCAGAAAGTAGCTGTAGTTGAAGCACAACTTCCTAAAGGCATCATGGAGTGTTCCAAGCAGCCAGGTTGCTGCAGGGTACTCTAGATGGCTGCAAGATGGCTTACAGGCCTTTCCTCAGGGAAGCTGGACACCAGGAAATGTCTAAAGATGTCAGAGAATCAAATTCTCCCAACCCCCAACACAATAGCTTATTTAAAGGAAAAAAGAAAAAGTAAAAGGGTGACTTAACAACAAAGGCCTGTCCTAATATTCATGGTATTTTAACAATGTTCAGTAGTGCTCGAACAGAACAGTAGTTAACAGTACTTAACTCGGGTCAATACACAATGTTGAGTCGGGTCCCTGTGGCCTGTCTTACTGGCAAGTAGGCGAGAGAGAGAGAGAGAGAGAGAGAGAGAGAGAGAGAGAGAGAGAGACAGTGGGGAAGGGGGATGGAGATATAGAGTATAGCCAGGAATGGAAGTTAATGTTCAGTCTCCTTTAAGACTGAGCTGCTGGAAGAAGAAACTAGAACTTTATGGAAATACAATGAATGAAAGCAGTTAAAAGACAATTTCAGAATAAGAACAGTGTGTGACTTGAATAGGATTCCCTTGAGAACCTATCCACTCGAACCTCAGAATGGGAACTTTCCTATTTAGAAATAGGAAGTCTGGAACTGCTGGTTCATGTGTATGATTCTGGTACTTGGGAGCTGGATGCAGAAGGATCGTGAGCTTGAGGCCAACTTGAGCTACACAGCAAGATCTGCCTAAAAGAATGAAAAGCAGCAGGAGCTTTGCCAGTAAAATGAAGCTGAGGTCACGCTGGCTTCCTCCATTAGTGTGGCCCTGAGTCACTCACCCCTGTTCTTAAAGGGGCTTGAAGACATGATAAAAGGACACCCTGTGACAACAGAGGCAGAGGCTGGCATTATAAAGCTGTGAGCCAAGACCTGCCAAGAGTTGTGGGGAACACTGGATGGTAGGAGATGGGCACAGAACAGATTCTCTCTCTGAGTTCACAAGAAGTAAGAAAGCCCACCAACCCCCCGATTTTGGACTTCTAGTCTCTGGAACCTGTGAGAGGATAAAACTTTGTTGTCTTTAGCCTTTAAGTGGTGATACTTTGATGGATAGTTCTGAAAAACTAATACAGGTATTAAACTCAAATGCCATCTGAAATATAATCAGATTGTAAAAATGAATCTTTAAAAAACATAAAAGAGATAAAATTATTTAATAAGAAGTATAATTATATGTATCATTGAGGGGGGCTATCTTTTGTTTGCTAAAAGAGAAAATTAAATTTTTTATTGAAGCAGGAAGATTTGTCTACAAATACTCATTATATCTAAACATGCCAATTTATCATTGATAGTACTGACTATAAAAGAAAATTGCTTTAGAGAATGAGAGTTGAGGACCAGGAAGACAGTAATAAAACGTGAAAGAGGGGTGAGGGAGTTCTTCAAGACTTTGTGTTTGATTCAATCAGGATGTTCAAGGCTGTTGCGTTTCATTTTCTTTAACCATAATATCATCTGTCTACATGTCCATGGGGAGAGACATTAGATAGTGTGTATAGTGAGATTACTTTCAAGATAATTTTATTTCTCATTCTAAAAACAAACAGTTCCCAACCTTCATGGTGCTTGCTTCCTCAAGAAAAGTTGTGGCATAACTAAGTTACTTATTTGGAGTCTTGGAGTTCACATTTAAACAAGTCCTGCTAATTTCTAGTTGCTAGAAAACTCTTCAACCTCTGCTTGGTTTCACCACTTGTTTTCCTTGAGGGAGGGTGTATGAATTTGTTAATTGTTCTAGTTTGCTTTTTTGGTTGCTGTAATAAAGTACTCTGATTAAAAGCCACTTGAGGGGGAGAGAGTTTATTTGGCTAGTAATTCCTGGTCACAATCTGTTATTGAGAGAAATCAGAGCCTGCACTCAAGCAGGAACTGAACCAGAAACCATGAAGAAGCATTGCTTGCTGGCTCTCTCTGAGTCATGCTCAGCCAGCTTTCTTATACAACCCAGGGCTACATGCCTAGGGATGCCGTGTACAGCTTACAGTGGGCTGGGTCTCCTGCACCCTCAACCAAGACAATCCCTCACTGACATGACCATAGGCCAAGTTGATTGAGGAAATTCACCTCTTCCCTCTTCCCAGGTGACTGCAGATTATATCAAGTTGACAATAGAAACTAACCAGGACAGTAATATCATAAAGTAAATAGAAAATTAAAAAAAACTTTGATTTATATTCTAAATTATACAAAATTGATTTATTTTACTTTTGATAGTTCTATCATATTCCTAAAAACAGAACTCCCCCCATTGGGGAAGGTGAGATAAATGTTTGACATCATGTCTACTGATTCTTTGTATTTGTAATGATTAAATTTACGTGTCAACCTGACTGAGCTAGGAAGTGCACATATAGGTGGTAAAAATTACTTCTGTATGTGTTTGTGAAGAGGCCCGTATGGATTCACTGTGACGTAATGGTGGCCATCTTGAGCCATAAGCCCCAAATTTGTTCCTGAGTCACCCCAGCTGGATTGCCCACACATTGCTTTCTAGCACACTGTGAATAGACATGACTTCTACAGTGGTGTGTGGAGCTTCATGACAACACTCTGGCACCAGGAATGTGCCTGACTCTTTGGTCTTTGATGTCAACTTCAGTTGAACTATATATATTCTGGTTGGAAAAATAAAATTTTGCCATATATTATACACACAGATATATATATATTCATATATATATGAATGACCCGGTTGTAGTAGTCCAGTCTTGCTATTGCTCAGGACCCTATTTCTGTAAGGTCTTCTAATAATTACCACTCTGGGGGCTAGAGAGATAGCTCAGCAGTTAAGAGCATTGACTGCTCTTGCAGAGGACCTATGTTTGGTTCCCAGCATCTACATAGCAGCTGACAACCATCTGTAACTCCAGTTCCAGGGTATCTGATGCCCTCTTCTGATCCACAAGCATTAATGACAAGAGCGTATATATATATATATATA
>VZQC01010403.1:440450-456750 GCA_009823505.1 Rhizomys pruinosus
TATATATAAAAGGAAATGCTGGGCTGGAAAGATGGCATTGGCTGGCATTGCAGGGGACTCGGGTTCAGTTCCTAGCACCCACATGGCAGCTAACAACAGTCCATAATTCCAGTTCCGGGGGATCCGATATTCTCTTCTGACCTCTGCAGGCATTGCGCAACACCTACCTACATGCAGGCAATACACTCATATACATAAAATAAAAATGATAAATAAAAGACTTAAGAAAAAGGAAATGGTGGGGCTGGAGAGAAGGCTCAGGGGTTGAAAGCACTGAGTGCTCTTTGCAGAGGACCCAGGTTCTATTCCCAGAACCCACATGGCAGCTAAGAACCATCTTTAGTGCCAGGCAGAATATGAAAGCGGTTTCAGCTGGGCGTGGTGGCACATGCCTTTAATCCCAGCACTTGGGAGGCAGAGGCAGGTGGATCTCTGTGGGTTCAAGGCCAGCCTGGTCTGCATGGTGAGTTCCAGGATGGCTGGGGCTGCAGGGAGACCCTGTCTCAAAAAAGACCCCTAAAATAAAGTTAATAAATAAATAAGTAGCAGTTTCATGAAAAAAAAAGAAAAAAAGGAAATGGTTTAAATTTTTAATTACAGCTTTTATTACAGTGTGTGTGTGTGTGTGTGTGTGTGTGTGTGTGTGTGTGTATTCACATGCCACAGTGTACATTTGGTAGTCAGAACACAACTTCTGGGAATCAGTTCTCCCCTTCCACCATGCGGGTCCCAGTTATTGAACAAAGATCATCGGGCTTGGTGGCAAGTGCCCTTACCCACTGAGCCATTCCGTGGGCCGACATTTTTGGGTAGGCCTATTATTCATAATTAAACAATCAAAATAAGTTAGATAATCAGTTACCTTTCTCAGAAATGTGAGTATACAGAACCGCGTTATCAGTTTGCAGTCATGACTTCAAAGGTTGGCTCTGCTGAGGCCTGTGGCCTGTTGGGACACTGTGCCAGGAAGTGGTGCTGAGTTGGCACCAGCCTCTCCCCTGAGAACTGCAGCTCCCCCCATGGGCTCTTCTCACAGCTCAGCACATATCTGCAAGGCTCCTCCTCCAGTTAAAAGGTGGTTTTCACCAGGTGTGGTGTCGCATGCCTGCAGATCTCTGTGACTTCAAGGCCAGCCTGGTCTACATAGTGAGTTCCAGGCCAGCTGGGGCTACGGGGAGACCCTGTCTCAAAAAGACCAAAAAAATTTAAAAAGGTGGATTCCTATTTCGCTGTCTTCTGGCTTTCTTCTCATTTCATCTCATCTGTTTTCAGCCCTGTTTCCCATCCATTTGAAATAATCTCAGTATGTGTCAAAACTTCTTCTGGGAGTCTTTGAGTGGGCCACGGGAGCTTTAGGACTGAGGTTGGGAGGGCTACAAACTATCCAGAGCTTGGTCCTTCTGGGCTGCATCCCCCAGTGATGAGGTGCTTATTCCTGCACTTAGTCACCCAGTGATCTGAATCCACTGGCTCCTTCAGGGAGTCACAGGCCTTGGGGCTCTGAGCTAGGCACTATGCACTATGCACCTGCCTCTAGGCCTGAACTGTCTGGTATGGCATCTCGTGCAGGGCCTGTGACTGGCTCTGTAGACCTGTCCCTGCCCCCAGCTCTGCCCCTCACTGCAGCTGCTTTGGCTTTGCTGGGCTCTGTTCCTTTAAAGGTGCAATATTTTTTCACTGTTGTTGCTTTGTGTGAAGCATTTTCTTTTGAAGAGCACTATGATAAATCTTAAGTTTTCTTTTGTTGTAAAATATACATAAAGAGAATTTACCATCTTAACTATTCTGAGTGTGTCCTTCTATGGCATTGAATACATTCACACTTTAGTGCAGTCTCCCTACAAGCCAGCGCCACAGTTTCTCATCTTTTCAAACTTCACACTCATCATTTGTGGAGTTGTTAGAGTCAGAACCTGGGCTCTGGTAGTCCCAACAACTAGGCTCAGCCATCCACTGCTACTATACCAATTAAAGAGACAACAGTGAAAAGTAAATCGGAGAAAAGGAGATTTTTTTCAGTATGACTACATTGGGAAGAGGAACCAGTAAAGGGGTCCAGTGACCCCAAGTCTGTCTTTGGGGTCCTGATGTGAGGTTCAGATTTCAACAGAGGTCAAGAGGTGTACTTAATTAAGCAGTTCTGTCAAGGGGTGGGTGCACGAACCCATCATTGTCTCCGCTGTGGTCTGTCCTGCAGATAATACTCAGAATAGTATTCATGAGATATTTTAACTCTTTGGAGTCCATGCTTTCAATAGCCTGATAGAGAGGCCAGAATGAGATCCTGGTAACAGGGCAGCTGAGGCAGGAGAATTGCTGCAACTTCCAGGATGGGTGCTGGGGGTCTGAATTCAGGTCCTCGTGCATGCACAACCAGCACGGTACAGAGGGAGGCTTCTCCTCAGCCTTAGCTCTTCATTAGCAAAGATGAATCATACATAACAATGGGTTGAACTGTAACATTTCCATACATGTGTAGAATATATTTTGTAGATGCCTGTCTTTAAAATATCTTCTCTCCAGCCTGAGGCGTGGTGGCGCATGCCTTTAATCCTAGCACTTGGAAGGCAGAGGCAGGCGGATCTTTGTGAGTTCAAGGCCAGCCTGGTCTACAGAGTGAGTTCTAGGACAGCTGGGCTATAGGGAGACCCTGTCTCAGAAAACCAATTCAAACAAAACAAAAAAATCTTTTCTCCTGTCTGGGCCTTTATACCATTACTCCCTATTTTAAAATTGCAGTTACTGGGCCTGGAGAGATGGCTCAGCAGTTAAGAGCACTGGCTGCTCTTGCAGAGGACCCAGGTTCAGTTCCCAGCACCCACATGGTGGCTAAGAACTCTCTGTAACTCTGGTTCGAGTGTATCCAATGCTCTCTTCTGACCTCCACAGGCATTGCCTACATAGGTACACTTACACACATGTAGGTGAAACACTCATACACATAAAATAAAAATAAATAAATAAAAAATTTAAAGTTGCAGTTACTGAGCCAGGCATGGTAGCACATGCCTTTCATTCCAGCACTTGAAAGCCAGAATCAGGCGGAATCTGTGAGTTCAAGGCAAGCCTGGTCTACATAGTGAGTTCCAGACTAGCTTGGGATACAGGGAGACCCTGTCTCAAAAAGACAAAAAAAGGGGCTGGAGAGATGGCTCAGAGGTTGAGGGCACTGACTACTCTTGCAGAGGACCCAGGTTCGATCCCCAGCACCCACATGGCGGCTAAGAACTGTCTTTAACTCCAGTTCCAGGGGAATCTGACACCCTCTTCTGGCCTCTGCAGCATTGCATGACATGGGTGCACCAATATTCATGCAGACAGTACACTCATACACATTGAAAAAAAAGTAAACAAAATTGCAGTTAATGCAAGTTACCTTCCACATTTAAGGGCATATTATCAATTTTTTTGTCCTGCTCTTGAGAACTGCCCAGGGCCACTTATATTTGGGGGCGTTAAGAGTTTACTTGTTTCTTTATCTCTAGGGTGGCATTGGGTGGACTTCAGGCTTAGTTCCCTTCAGTGCTTAGCTGCGTTGGGGTGAGGAGGAAGTGTGACTAGACATCCAATGTCTATGAATGCTTTGGTTCCTACACCTGAGGGAGAGGAATCATCCTACAAAACTCTAAGATGCACACGGGCAGTCCACTCCTCATGATAAGAAATCACCACATACCAAGTATTCATCGTGACGAGCTGCAGCAGCTGAGCCCTTAGTGAGATGAGCACAGCAGGAGCCAAAGAGACTCTGTTTAGAAACCTTCACATCACCCCTTGGCCAATTCCTGCACCAATGAATTTGTCTCCCTGTTTTGCTATTTATTTATTTATTTATTTATTTATTTATTTATTTATTTATTATTTATCTTTTTGAGACAGGGTTTTCCTGTAGCCCCAGCTGGCCTGGAACACACTATGTAGACCAGGCTGGCCATGAACTCACAGAGATCTGCCTATCTCTGCCTCCCAAGTGCTGGGATTAAAGGCATGCACCACCACCTCCCTGAACTTTTATTTATATTTTTTAAAGTTTTGTTTTATTTTTATTATTTTTATGTGTATATGTATTGCCTGCATATATACACTCATGTGTGCAATGCCTGCGGAAGTCAGAAAGAGGTATCAGATCCCCTGGAACTGGGGTTACAGACAGTTGTTAGCTGCCATGAGATTGCTGGGAACTGAATCCAGGTTCTCTGTGAGAACAGATAGTGCTCTTAACTCCTGAGCCGCGCCTCTCCAGCTGCAAGATTTGTTTTGCTTTTAATTATGTGTACGTTTATGTGGGTATGTGTCTGTATGTGGGCATCTGTGAGTAGAGGTGCTCACAGAGGCTGTAAGAAGGTGTCATATCCCTTGGAGATGGAGTTCCCAGTAACTGTAAGCCTCCTGGAACTGAATTTGAGGACTTTGTAAGAACAGTATTTTCTCTTAACAGCTGAGCCATCTCCCGCCCAAAGCTCTTTATTTTTGAAGCTTTTATCTTATAACAGTGTCTTATAACTTTCCCTAACAGCCCTACATTTTAATTCTTGCCATTTTTTTTTTTGTAGCCAGATTTAATCACTGCAGAACAATCTGGTTAGCTTGTGCTGTCACTCTGTCACTCTAATAACAAATGACAATATGTTGGCAGTGTCTAGGAAAAGGACTTGGAGACACACGCATTTCTGTCACAATTTCCTCTGGCCTTTTGTGGGAAGAATGAAAGAAAATTCAACCTTGGCCTTTTGAAATTCCATTGTAACTGACATTTACACCATTGCTATGCTAGATTCCGATTCCTGATCTCAGAATGCATTATTTTTTGGTTTCAGTAAGAACAAATATATTAGAAGGAGTCTGGGGAAGTTGGAGACATGGCTTAATTGGTGAAGTGCTTGCCCCTCACACAGGAAGACCCAGAACCCACATAAAAACCAGCTCTAACAGCTGTGAGCTCAAAGCTGGGAAGATAGGAAAATCTCTGGTGCTTGCAGCCAGCCAGGCTGGATGAATCAATTGAACTCCAGGGTCAGTAAGAGATCCTGGTCTCCAAATAAGGTGGAGAATGATTGAGAAAGACCCCAGACGTGGACCTCTGGCCTCTACCCACACACCACACACATGCAGACATATACACAAATGTATACACACAAAAGAATTTTGAGAAACTAAAAAAGAAACCCTGGAATTGGAGAGATAGCTCAGCAGTCAAGAGAACTGGCTGCTTTTGAAGAGGACCAGAATTTGATTCCCAGCACCCACATGGCAGCTAACAACCACCTGTAACTCCATTTCCAGGGGATCGGATGCCCTCTTCTGACCTTGTGCTGGATAGCTTTAGTGTCAATTTGACACACCTGGGCTGAGGAAGCCTCAATTGGGGGAATTGGCTCCATTGGACTGGCCTGTGGCCACATCTGTGGAGTATTGTCTTGATTGCTGACCATTGTGGGAGGGTTTGGCCCACTGTGGGTGGTGCCACCCCTGGGCAGGTTGTTATAAGAAAGCGGGCTGGGCAGGGGTCTGGGGAGCAAGCCAGTAAGCGGCGTTCCTCCTTGGCCTGTGTCTCAGCTCCTGCCTCCAGGTTCCTGCCCTGAGTTCCTACCTTGGGCTCCCTGAGTGATGAATTGTGACCCAGGACATGTGAATTGAATAAACCCTTTCCTCCCCAAGTTGGTAGTGGTCAGTGTGTTTTGTCATAGCAACTGAAGAGAAACTAGAACAGATCTCCTCTGACATTGCACAACACAGGTGCACTTACATACATGGAGACAATACAACCATACACAAAAAGAAAATAAAAATAACAAATAAAATATTAAAAAGAATACCATAAAATTAAATTTTAGACCTACAGAAGAAAAAAACCTCAATGACAAATGCAAAGACTCTAAAATCATTCTTTCCTGTTTTTTGCTGTTGTTTTTTTCAATGGGTCTTGATGAATTACTCAGACTGATGTTAAACTTGCAATTCTTCTGCCTCAGCTTCTACAGTAGCTGGAATTACAGGTGTATTCCAGGCTGACCAGCTTATAATGTTTTTAACTGCCAGAAAAATTGCAACTGGAAATGAATCAGGGCATAACAGGAACGGCAGGACTCACTGGATCTGAACTGCAGGGGAGGAGAGAAGCCCATCTTCCCAGAGGTACAAGAGAGACGGACCCTTCCTCCTGGAAGCTGAACTGCTTCTTAACTCATCTGACCTCAGTCTGCTGAGAAAGACATGGCAGAAAACATGTTAGCATCGAGAATCCTGCATATTTAGTCATTTTCAGCAATGACAAGGTGATTTGTAGTTTCTTAAAGTATGGGAAGTGACTGGGTGGCTTGGCATCATGGGAAAGCTTGTTTGAGGAAGAGGGAACGGCTGATAAGGGCAGCAGTGGATAAGTTCATGTGGAACCACAGACCCTCAGATTCAGGCAACTCCTTGAACAATGCCGGATCCTCACCCCCCGAAGTCCAGTGTGTTGAAAATGGAACGCTCCAGCTATTATGAGAATGTTGCTTAGCGGTTGGCTTAAGAGTTAAGAATTCCGATTGCTCTTGCAGCGGACTGAAGTTTGTTTTCTAGCACCCACATCAGGTAGCTCATGACCACCTGTAACTCCAGCTCTATGAAATCTTATGGTGGACCTTCACAGACACCGGCATGCACATACATATATGCAGACATAACACATTCACATAAATAAAAAAATATATGTAAAGGTTGCTCTTTAACTGCGACATGGCCAGGGAACACTGTCCTACAAGCATTCCATCAGCTCCAGGACCATCTAACTGGAATACCTTTGATTCTCTCCACGCTGCCCAGACTCTTGATATGTTAATTGCTGTGACTCCAACACAGCAGACCCTGAGATCTTTAAACTCTGTGTGTGTATGTGTGTGTGTGTGTGTGTGTGTGTGTGTGTGTGTGTGTCCCTTTCCCCCAAGAGAGTTGTGTATTGGTTGCTTTTCCATTGCTGTGATAATACATAGAAGGGCAACTTAGAGTTTATTTGGCTTATGGTGGTTCCAGACTGATGAGCGTCCATCGTGGTGGGGAGGCATGGCAGGAGGCAGAAGCAGGAATGAGAGTGCTCACATCATCACACATACAGGAAGGAGAGTGCTCACATCATCACACATACAGGAAGGAGAGTGCTCACATCATCACACGTACAGGAAGGAGAGTGCTCACATAATCACACGTACAGGAACCAGAGTGCTCACATCATCACACATACAGGAAGGAGAGTGCTCACATCATCACAAGTACAGGAAGGAGAGTGCTCACATCATCACACGTACAGGAAGGAGAGTGCTCACATCATCACACGTACAGGAAGGAGAGTGCTCACATCATCACACGTACAGGAAGGAGAGTGCTCACATCATCACACGTACAGGAAGGAGAGTGCTCACATCATCACACGTACAGGAAGGAGAGTGCTCACATCATCACACGTACAGGAAGGAGAGTGCTCACATCATCACACGTACAGGAAGGAGAGTGCTCACATCATCACACGTACAGGAAGGAGAGTGCTCACATCATCACACGTACAGGAAGGAGAGTGCTCACATCATCACACGTACAGGAAGGAGAGTGCTCACATCATCACACGTACAGGAAGGAGAGTGCTCACATCATCACACGTACAGGAAGGAGAGTGCTCACATCATCACACGTACAGGAAGGAGAGTGCTCACATCATCACACGTACAGGAAGGAGAGTGCTCACATCATCACACGTACAGGAAGGAGAGTGCTCACATCATCACACGTACAGGAAGGAGAGTGCTCACATCATCACACGTACAGGAAGGAGAGTGCTCACATCATCACACGTACAGGAAGGAGAGTGCTCACATCATCACACGTACAGGAAGGAGAGTGCTCACATCATCACACGTACAGGAAGGAGAGTGCTCACATCATCACACGTACAGGAAGGAGAGTGCTCACATCATCACACGTACAGGAAGGAGAGTGCTCACATCATCACACGTACAGGAAGGAGAGTGCTCACATCATCACACGTACAGGAAGGAGAGTGCTCACATCATCACACGTACAGGAAGGAGAGTGCTCACATCATCACACGTACAGGAAGGAGAGTGCTCACATCATCACACGTACAGGAAGGAGAGTGCTCACATCATCACACGTACAGGAAGGAGAGTGCTCACATCATCACACGTACAGGAAGGAGAGTGCTCACATCATCACACGTACAGGAAGGATAGTGCTCACGTCATCACACGTACAGGAAGGAGAGTGCTCACATCATCACAAGTACAGGAAGGAGAGTGCTCACATCATCACACATACAGGAAGGAGAGTGCTCACATCATCAAAGGAAAGGAAGGAGAGTGCTCACATCATCACGAGAGTGCTCACATCATCACACGTACAGGAACCAGAGTGCTCACATCCTCACACGTACAGGAAGGAGAGTGCTCACGTCATCACACGTACAGGAAGGAGAGTGCTCACATCATCACACGTACAGGAAGGAGAGTGCTCACATCATCACACGTACAGGAAGGAGAGTGCTCACATCATCACACGTACAGGAAGGAGAGTGCTCACATCATCACACGTACAGGAAGGAGAGTGCTCACATCATCACACGTACAGGAAGGAGAGTGCTCACATCATCACACGTACAGGAAGGAGAGTGCTCACATCATCACACGTACAGGAAGGAGAGTGCTCACATCATCACACGTACAGGAAGGAGAGTGCTCACATCATCACACGTACAGGAAGGAGAGTGCTCACATCATCACACGTACAGGAAGGAGAGTGCTCACATCATCACACGTACAGGAAGGAGAGTGCTCACATCATCACACGTACAGGAAGGAGAGTGCTCACATCATCACACGTACAGGAAGGAGAGTGCTCACATCATCACACGTACAGGAAGGAGAGTGCTCACATCATCACACGTACAGGAAGGAGAGTGCTCACATCATCACACGTACAGGAAGGAGAGTGCTCACATCATCACACGTACAGGAAGGAGAGTGCTCACATCATCACACGTACAGGAAGGAGAGTGCTCACATCATCACACGTACAGGAAGGAGAGTGCTCACATCATCACACGTACAGGAAGGAGAGTGCTCACATCATCACACGTACAGGAAGGAGAGTGCTCACATCATCACACGTACAGGAAGGAGAGTGCTCACATCATCACACGTACAGGAAGGATAGTGCTCACATCATCATACATACAGGAAGGAGAGTGCTCACATCATCACACGTACAGGAATGAGAGTGCTCACATCATCACATGTACAGGAAGGAGAGTGCTCACATCATCACACGTACAGAAGGAGAGTGCTCACGTCATCACATGTACAGGAAGGCGAATGCTCACATCATCACACGCACAGGAACCAGAGTGCTCACATCATCACACGTACAGGCAGGAGAGTGCTCACATCATCACATGTACAGGAACCAGAGTGCTCACGTCATCACACGTACAGGAACCAGGATGCTCACATCATCACACATACAGGAAGGAGAGTGCTCACGTCATCACATGTACAGGAAGGAGAGAGACAAACTTGAAGTAGAACAAGACTATGAGCTCCCTGGCCTGCCCCGAGTGACATATGCATCCTGCAAAGAAACACCTCCTGAAGGTTCCTTGACTCCCCAAACAGTGTCACCAACTGACCCGGTGCTCAAATGCTGAGACCCAGTAGGGGACACTTCTCATTCAAGCTACCACAAGTTTGCAGATTTAGGAAATAAAAAATTAAGACACTGGTTAAATTTGAATTTCAGATAAATAATAAATACATTTTAAAGATTTATTTTTACTATTTTATTTATGTGTGTGTGCTTGTGTAAATGTATGCCACATGTGTGCATTCCCTCCAAGGCCAGAAGAGGATGTCAAGTCCCTGGAGCTGGAGTTAATAGTGACTGCTAGCCACCCAACTTGGGTGCTGGGAAATGAATTTAGGTTTTCTGGAGAAGTAGCAAGCATTCTTAACCGCTGAGTCATCTTTCTAAACCCAACAAATAATAAATGTTGTAGTTAAACTATGTCTCAAGTTTTTCATTGTTTTTTATTTTATTTTCTCACAACCATACCCTCTGAAGACTTCAACCCCCATATTTTGTTTTTCTTTGAGACAGAGTCTCCCTGTAGCCCCTGCTGGCATGGCCTGGAACAGCTAGACCAGGCCAGCCTTGTTCACAGAGATCTGCCTGCCTCTGCCTTTTGAGTGCTGGGATTAAAGGTGTGCATCATCACACCCAGCTGCCATATCTCTCTTTATATAAGAAACATGTTTTAAGGTGTCCTTGTTTTTGACAAACATAGGCACTGTGCCTGCAAAGGTTTTGGGCTCCCCCTAGTGGCTGGGGTCTGCCTGTGGTTTAGGACCACTCAGGTTTGTTGGACTGGCATTTAGCCATCAAAGTCGATTAAACCATAGGGAAACGGAAGAACAGAAGTGGAACAAGGACTGCCTGGATGAATGAAAATCAAATTAAAAACAATAAATAGAAGAGATTGTCCACCAAGGGAATTTTATCAAGTTTCTCTGAAAAATCCAACTTAGACCCATTTCCCTTAGTGATTGTGTACTACTTCCCTTAGTGATTGTGTAGCTTCAGAAATAGTGTCACCTCGTATGAAGAAAATTCTAAGGGGCTGAAGAGATGAGTCTGTGATTAAGAGCACTTGCTGCTCTTGCAGAGGACCTGGGTTCATTTCCCAGAACCTGTATCTGGGGCTCACAGTGGCCTATAACTGCAGTTCCGGGGCATTCAGCACCCTCTTCTGTCCCCTGTTGGCATGTCACACACATGGCACATATCAGACAAGCAGGCACACACACATACACATAAATAAGACACAAAAAATAAAAGAAAGTTCTGTGATGTTCCAAATTCAATTAGGAGGAGGATAGAGGAAGGGAGGGATAAGGAACCTAATCAGCAACCAGTTCCAGCGGAAACCTACGAAAGAGTATTTCATGTTCCTGAGTGTTTGTTCAAGCCTTGACTTAAATGCCACCATGCCCTGTTCTCCTGTCCTAAAACTCTACTTACCCTCACCCTTGTTGTCTACAACCAGTGTGGTTCACTGTAAACAAGTGACACTTTGTTTTTCTTCTCCAAATTTCATTACAAAAATGCTCTTGGGATGGGCTGGAGAGATGGTTCTAATTAAGAGCACCAAACGGTCTTGCAGAAGACCCTGGTTCAAATCCCAGCACCCACATGGGGGCTGATCCAACATTCTCTTCTGTCCTCCACAGGCACTGCAGGACATGGGTATACTTACATGCATGCAGGCATAACAATCATACACATAAAATAAAAATAAAATATTAAAAGGCTGCTCTTGGCTCTTAGATCCCATGAGAAAGCTTTTGGTTTTTATCTGGCCTCCCAAGACCTGATCTTTTTTTCTGATCAGGACCTATAAAGGCTCAACAAACTCTTTTTATTTCAGAAATGTCACCCTCTTTAGAGTTTTGGTTTAAGAGTCTGCACACAAAAATGTGGTATTCTTCTGTGTTGAGCCCAGACAATACATGTTGGACTTGGAAGATGCCTCAGGCTCAAGGTCCTGCTTCCCCTGACATATCTTCTGCATACCCAGAGCAGTGAGGGCCTTTCCCTGGAATTCTCTATCTGTATCAAGACCCCGGGCTCTTTATTTTTCTCATCACTATGATAAAACACCAGACAGAAACAACTTATAGGAGGAACACTTTACTTTTTAAAATATTTTATTTTCATTTTTTTATGTGTGTGAAAATATTGTCTGCATGTATGTAAGTGTACCCATGTTGTGTAATGCCTGTGGAGTCAGACAAAGGCTTTGGATTCTCCCAGAACTGGAGTTACGGATGTTGTTAGCTGCCATGTGGGTACTGGGAATCAAACCCAGGTCCTCTGCCAGAGCAGCTGATGCTCTTAACTGCTGAGCCATCTCTCCAGTCCCAGAAGGGTTCTCTTTAACTCAGGGTTTCAGAGGGTTCAATCCATGCTTGTTTGGTCCCATGTGCCTCGTGGTAGAGAGGAACTGAGGCCCGAGGATCACAAGTTCAAGGATCACAAGGGATACAGAAAGAATGCAAGGCAAACCAAGCAGCTTAGCGAGAGAAACTCTCAAAACAAAAGTGCAAAGAGGCCTGGGGCTACAGCTCAGTGGTAGAGAAGTTCCCTGATATGCTTGAGGCTCTGGGTTCCATCTGCAGCACCACACATACCAATGAACGGTATATGTAAAGAATTTTCTGTTTAGTATACTTGTTTGACTGTGCTTAACTGAAACGATACCAGGTATTTAGAAACTCCTTTTGCTGAAAAGGATGAACTTGTCACTTGGGCCTGCACAACAACCAACTGCAGAGGTTAAAGTCTGGCACCTCCACCTTCCTTTTATTTCTGTCTCTACTTTGGGTCACAGACCTGCTCAACTCTGCACAAAGGCACAAGGAGTGCCTACAAAAAAATCCCAGTAATCCCTGACAACCTCATTCCCCTTTAAGGCTGAAGGCACAGAGGTGAGGGTGACACACATCTCACTGTCCACTTTCACAAAGTTCTGTTCCAAACCCAGAAATGTCCCCTGACTGTCTCTGTTCAGTCTGTTAAAGCTGCAATTGGATGGGAATTCAAAGCAACAGACACTGACAGTTGATCACCCCATGAGAAGAACCCTCTTGGCAGCACCAAATTTCCCCCTTAAGCAATAAGAACTTCTGGTATCAAAACTGATGAACCCGGTGGGTGTCGGACCAGAACGGCTGAGTTCCGCACACCTCTCGCGCCTTGCTTCAGTTCTTCCTCTGTTTAAACATAATGCTTGGCACCTTTAATCCTAGCACTTGGGAGGCAGAGGCAGGCAGATCTTTGTGAGTTCAAGGCGAGCCTGGTTACAATGTGAGTTCCTGGACAGCTGGGGCTACAGGGAAGACCCTGTCCTCGAAAGACAAAAAAAAAAAAAAAAAAAAAAAAAAAACCAAAACAAACAAACAAAAAAAACCAAAACATAATGCTCATGTCAGTACCACAGAGACATGGCCAGATATTTAATTTCCACCTTCTCCACAGGGATGTTGTGATTAAAATCCTTTTCTGCCTTTTCATCATTACTTCTGTTTGCCTTCTTCTGGGTGAGTGGATGGATCCTATTTGACGGAACCCTAGAGTTGGGCTTTGGGCCTAGGACTCTTGGGCCTAGGACTCTGGCTACAAAACCAAAGACAATGAAACCAGGTAAGAGGGTGACTATCCTTTTAAAAATACTTGCATTTGTTATTTTTACTTTATCGCTTGCATGTATGTGAGTCTCCCCCTGTTGTGTAATACTGGTAGAGATCAGAAGATGGCACCACATCCCCTCGAACTGGAGTTATGGATGGTTGTTAGCCACCGTGTGAGTATTGGGAATCGAACCTGGGTTCTCTGCAAGAGCAACCAGTGCTCTTAACTGCTGAGCCATCTCTCCAGCACTGAGGATGACTATTTTATTGAATGGATTCAACTGGCAAGGTTACTGCTGTGTTGAAAATTTCTGGATTTGGTTTTTGTTGTTAGTGTCCCTACCTAACATCATTTTGAAGGGAACATGTTATGGAGCACAAAAATATATTAAATATCAAGACACATAAATAATAGTAAATGTCACCATGAAGAGTAAATAGTATCCAGGTATGGTGATGCATGCTTTTAATCCCAGAACTTGGGAGGCAGAGGCAAGCAGATCTCTGTAAGTTCAAGGCCACCTTGGTCTATATAGCAAGTTCCAGGTCAGCTGGGGCTACAGGGAGAGCTTTTCTCAAAAAGGCCAACAAACAAAGCAAGAGTAAATAGTGTTCATTAGTGCCTGTGTTCTATTAAAGCTATTTCTTTCATTCGTACCCTTTTGACTAGCCTATATTCTACACCTAGATCATTTTAACTATAGGATTTATTGTACTCAAATGTGAAACACTGGGACTAAATTATTAGATATTGGTTTAGATACATTATTTATCATTTTTTACATGTTCCAAGCACTTGTTAGTCTTGCAGTCTTTCAGCAAGCTTGTGTCATCTGTGTAAAGGCTGTTGCTGAATTTTCTTCCTTACTGTGATAGTTAATATTGATTGTCAGCTTGCCAGGATGGATGTGGAATCACTGAAAAGACAGTGTTTGCCCAAAGGTGCAGTGTCATCAGTTGCTTCATGCCCTGTCACTGTGCATTCCCTGCCATGATGGAGTGCATCCTCAAACCATTCTGCCCTCAAGTTGTTGTTGTCACCAGGGACAGGAAAAGTAATGAAGTCATTTAATTAAATGATTTCAGCTGGGGGAGGAGGGAACTCATATGCTGTTATGTTTTGTGTGGCTACCATAAGAAATAGAAAATGTTGAGGAGGTGGAGTTGGGTCCTTTGGTACCTGTGGCATTTAAACTGTGGTGGGGACTGAGGGTTCCTTGGAGACTCAGGTGAGGAGTTTTGTTACAGGTGATTATTGTCCTCTGACTGTGAAGAGGGCTAGTGTGGATCATCTTAATACTCACATGTTTCAGTTGAACTGAGGACTAAACGATGAAAGTAGATGCTTATTTTTTGCTTCTGATACAAGTAGTTTTGTTATCTTCACAGGCATTGTTTTGGTCTTGCATTGTGGTAGTATGAAGTGGATCATAAAATTGCTTTCTGCAATCCATTCGTAAGAACATTAGATCGTATGCCCTTGACCCTTGTCAATCACTGACTGCTGAGTGTAATCACAGCAGCAGTCCGGCTGGTTCTCCTGTGAGAAGGAGAGATGAAGAGCTGGTTGGGATTCAAGATTTAGCCACTTATGCTCTGGATAATGTGGGCTTAGTGAATGGTTAAAATGAAATAAAATAGCCAGGACTGAGCCCTGGAAAATTTGCTATCCATCTGACAAGTGCTCAAAACCTTTTGATGGGTCTGTAGGATCTAATCAGTAAGTTCCAACCTTAGCTCTGCCCCTGTTAACCAACAGATTCTGATTTTTTAGTTATCATTCATTCTTTGAGCATACTGATCTAAAGCCTCTTTGATGGACAACTGGAGTTCATACTGTAGGTATAATGAAAAAAAATTTTATTTTCTTCTCTGTCTACCCAAAGTGCAACTAACTCTCATGACCTAGAAATTCCATCTATTCTGGGAGGTCCCCTTATATTAGTTACTTTTATTGCCATGCTATAAAATACTCAACAAAAGCAACATGAGGAAGGGTTAACTTTTGGTTCACAGTTTGCAGTTGGGTGGGTGGGGAAGGAATGGGAATGGGATCATGGAACAACTGGTCACCCTGTGCCAGCAGCTGGAAGTAGGGAGGTGTGGACACCACTCAGATCCCTTCCTCCTTTTCATTCATTCTAGGATTCCAGCCCGTGGGACTGCATTGCCCACGGTTAGGCTGGTGTCTTAGCTTCATTCCTGTCGCTGTGATAAAACACCCTAACAAAAGACTTAGAACTGTGAGCAAAACGAACCCTTTCTCCCCTAACTCCTGAGGCTTATCTCCATGGAGATTCCAGATCTTGTCAAGTAGACAATGTCAACCATCTTTCCCTCTTCCCAGCCTCATAAAGCTGCCTGCCCCTCTTCTGTACTCCTGACCATGATGTATCACTTACAACGCTGCCTCCTAGCCAGCTCCCTGTGTGACTATAAATTCCTTGTGGCAGGGGTTATATAATTTTGTTCTCATAATGTCTGGCATTGAACAACTTAGAACCTCATGCAATAAGCAGGAAGGATGCAGGTGAATACAGTTTAGAGAGGCTTGTAGGTGGTTAAGGGTGTGGTTTGCAGGGACATCATTGAAGTATCATTGGAAGGAAGAGAGAGTGAAGTGACTGGGGCTGCATGGTGTGAGAGCTCACACTGAGAGAGTGTGTGTGTAGGATTTTGCCACCTTCTATATAACTGTATATTTCAGCCCCTTTGCAGTTTAGCAAACCTTTTGGACATTTGAATCCTTACAGATTTCCTTCTAATTTTAAACTCGTTTGTGAACTTTGAAAACTCCTCTATGTAGATGGAATTGTTTAATGACCTGGGCACTAATCTTTTTGGATATTTTTAATTGTTATTAAACTCTTTTTTTAATTTTTTTTGTTTATTTTTAAGGGATTCCACAATATAATTACACAGTTGTTTGCAGATAACATTGATGTTACTCAGTATGTCATACAATTAGGTAATTGGTGCATTTTGCAAGTATCTATGTCCAAATTTTGAACAACCCAAGGTTCCCATAGTCCAGTTGGAGAAGCTTGTATGCACAGGCATGTTGATCA
>VZQC01010403.1:458292-612744 GCA_009823505.1 Rhizomys pruinosus
CCCCACCCCATCCCAGATCATGCATTCTGCCATAACTGTCCTGCATCTTTCTCTCTTTTTTTTTTTTCATTTTTAGCTATAAGTGATAATCCATGAGTACAAGCATCCTTCATGCAAAACCTATCTGCAGGCTGTTGTGCCCAAACACCTACAGCCCCACCATCCAGTGGGGGGTGACAGGTTGTTTGTTCAATCAAGTTGATCAAATGAGTGTCCAGACTATATTGCTGTAGTTTCACCATTCACCCCAATCGCAGCCCTTACATTCTACCACGCCCCCTCTTCCGCAGATTGTTCCCTAGGCTTAGAAAAGGGGCACAGGTGGATGAGAAGCAAAACAGTCTACTTTCTCTGGAGTGTTGTCTCGGACTCTGGTCAGTTCTGGCTGTTTCCTTTCATGGGCTGACAGTTTGTCCAGGAATGACATTTCAATCCTACTAATGAAGCACAAGCAATTAGATATATAGGTATTTAAACAGTACCATTTGTTATGGTAGGTTACTTTGGCATAGACACAGATGTTTGGATGGTATGTTAATCCATGAATTACCTTTTTTTCTGTTAAATACGACAGGGTCTTACTGTGGCTTATAACATCTCCTAACCATTAGAGGATGTAAGCTTGTGGCATCAGCCATGGGTTATTCCTCCAAGGAGAGAGCTAATAGCCAATTAGATTTGGGATATACAGGCATATGGCTGCCACTGCTGCACAGTATTTCCAGGCAGGTGAGGTAAAGCTGGTGCTGATGGAGGAGTCTTGCTTGACTCAAGGAGACCTATATTTGCTTTATTGGTTTAGTGGCCTTTGGTAACGCTCTCTGGTATTCCAGAGACCATCTGTACACTTGCAAGTGTGGTCTCAATACATCTTTCCCATGTTTACATCAGGTCTTTGACAGCAGGGCCTTATCGCCTCTCTTCTTGCAGGTATCCCAGTTTGGAGGCAAGGAGCCTTTACCTTTTGTGGAGGGAGTTTACATTCCTACCAGCAGTGGATGAGTGTTCCCCTTTCCCCACAACCTCTCCAGCATTTGGTATCATTTGTTTTCTTGATCCTAGCCAGTCTTAACAGAGTAAGATGATATCTAAGAGTTGTTTTATTTTTCATTTCCTTAATTATTAGTGATATTGCACTTCTTCCTTTATAAGAGGAAAATTGAAAACAAGTTATGAAAGTGCTGGCTTCCAGACTAAACTTTCATTGTGTCTTTGTTTTCGATTTTGAGTCAGTCTCCTTACTTAGCCCAGGTTGGTCTCAGTTTCCCAAATGCTGGGATTATAGACACGTGCTTCCTTGCTCAGCCTGAACTATTTTTAAAAAGAAGCAACAGTAAGCTTCCACCTATCTAAGATCACACATGTTTTTTAACAGCAGTTGAGTCTTATAAAAACAATTTTTGAAGGACTAAATTTGCTTCTAAAAATCAAAACACTTGTCTCAATTGGCTAAATTGATTTGAGTATTTCAGGTGAATAACTTAGGCAATGCATTTATAGAAAAACATTAACAGACCTTATGTATAAAATATATTTTTAAAAAGAGTAGTCTCTGGTCCTGTCTCATTTTTCTCTCAAACTGAGATCCATCTGTGTCTGCTGCTAAGATTTCACCAAAGGTCAGCTTAAACAGCTGTTTTGTTTTCTTTTGCTAAAAACAACAGAACTGCATTTTAATATGATAACACAGTAAGTTATCTTTCTCTCTAAGAAGGTCTGCTCAATGAAATTTTGAAGTGACTGAGGAATGATTTATTAAAAATAGAAACTATGTCTTCCTAGCCTCTTAGTATACAGCAAAGGAGTGGCAGAACTGAGCACTGTAAGCCAGAGCACAGAGTGGTGTCACCTGGGTGTCAGCAGAGATAAATGGATGGAGCCAGAAGGAAGGTGCTCATCACATACCATGGGTACGGCTGACGGACCACAGCACCCAGGTAAGGAAAGACAGTAACATATAGTGCTCATTTCCTCCTTTAACAGCTCTGCCTTCTCACTTGAAGACTGCCTTGCCAAGGAGATGCATCTTTTCAGGCCTTTCTCAATAAATATCACGGTTGGATTACAGTCAAACAACTGAGCGAAGAGTGTGGTATATACAACCAGAACATCTGGACTCAACCAACAGAGCATATGCACTACACCTGCACTGGCTAAACTTGCTATTTATTCAGGGCTGGCTGGCATAGATGAAATTTGATCAAATTCTGATCCCTTGGATTTGGAAATGTTGTTTTACTAGGAGCAGGTTCTATGCAGATGTAATTAAGGATTGTGTGTGTATGTGTGTGTGTGTGTGTGTGGTGTATGCACACATGGGTATATTGTTGAGTGTACTCATGTGCACATACGGAGGACAGGGGGTCAGGTATCCTACTTGCTCTCATTATTCCCTTGAGATCAGGTCAACAGTGAACTTGGAACTAGGCTGGCAGCCAGTAAGCCCCAGTGAGCCTCCTGCCCCTAACCTGCCACTGGCTGGGGTTATATAAATACACTGAGCCACACTGTGCTTTTTGTGAGGATGCTGGGGACTCATCTTCTGGTCCTCAGTCTTGCACAGCAAATGCTCTTACCAACTGAGCCATCTGCCCAGCCTCTGATTAAGGATTTTGACAGGAGGAGATTACACTGCTTTATCTACATGGGTCTTAATTACCATCATAAATGACCTTGTGAGAGACTCAGGAGGAAAAAACTATGTCATGGAGGCCCAGATTCTGTTGAGTGGAGTCATAAGTCACAGGAAGCTAACAACCAACAGCAGAAGCAAAAGCCCTGGAAGCAGCAAAAGCCCTGGAAGCAGCAAAAGCCCTGGAAGCAGCAAAAGCCCTGAAAGCTGTTGATGGAGGGCAGCATCTTGATTTTGGAAGTCTGGCCTCCAGAAATATGAGAATATGACTTTCTGATTTTTAGATCACCCAGTAGTAACAGTTCCTTGCAGTGGCCACAGAAACTAAACTCTCCAGTGTGAGGCCTGGGGAGCATTTAGGTCGAATAAGCAACCTTTCTTCTTGTTGTGAGCAAACCTTGGTAAGAAGCAGCTTATGGGAGGAGGGTTGACTTTAACTTACAGTTTGAAGGGACACAGTCCATCATGGCAGGTAAGTCCTGGCATCAGGAACCATAAAATGGCTGGTCACATATGTCAGGAAACAGAGTAGACAGGAAGTAGGGCTGGTCTACAAAACCTCATCAGTGACTTACTTTCTTCAGCAAGGGTCTACCTTCTAACCCTTCCCCTACTTTCCAAGGCACAGCCACCAGTTTGGTCCCAAGTGTTAAAGCACTGAGTCTATGGGAACATTTGACATTCAGACCACACGTCAGCAAGGCTTTGTAGCATTCTTTCACTCCAGTGCTCAGACCAGAGATCAAGAAGGTTGGTCAAAGCATAGTTATGTTATTCATTCAGAAATATCTGATAAAAGGTTTTCATCTGTCACTCACTCTGCTCATCTCTATGGACAAAGCAGACACAAGTCCCTTCCTGATGTGCTGGCCTTTCTAGGAAGCAGAAAATAATGCTTCATGCTATGAACACAAAAGGGTTAGTGGTGTTGATTGCAGTCAAGAGCGATAAGGAAGTACTTTCCACAGGATGCAAATGGAGGAGGTTGGTAAGCAAACAGGTATTCCTAATGAAAGAAGCAATACTGCTCCTACATGCACCACATCTGAAACCCCTAATCCCCTTTGCCACACTGGCCTCCAAAATGTTATCTTTGTTTGGAAAATCAGTTCTATAGAGTAGTGGTGTGTGTGTGTGTGTGTGTGTGTGTGTGTGTGTGTGTGTGTGTGGTGTGTGTGTGTGTGTGTGTGTGTGTGTATTACATGATGTGTCTGTGCAGCCAGAGATCAAGAGCAGGCCTCTTCCCTCATTACTGTCCACCTTATTTCTTGAGACAGGGAATTCACTGATTGGCTAGACTGGCTGGCCAGCAAGCTTCGAGGATCCTCCTGTCTGTGCATCGTCAGCACTTGGGTGGCTGGAGCGGGTGTGTGACATCACACCCAGCTTTGTAGGTGGGTGTAGGCATCTGAATTCAGGTCCTCCTTCTTGTGTAGCAGGTACTTTACCTACTGAGCCATCTCCTTAGCCCCAAAATATCATCTTTCGGTAATTTCACAGTTCAGTTTCATGAATCTCACATTGTATAATCTTCGGAGGAGTTGCTATACATCAATGCACCCATACTTTGTAAAAAAAAATAGTGGGAGGGTACAGATGGGGGAGGGGATATAAAGATGATTAGATGTTTTGTATGAAATACACAAAAATTCAACACGAAAGTATACAAAAAGGCACCGGGAGTGGGGGAGGACTTGAAGGGATTTTACAGTGAATTTGGCATTTAAAAGCAGCACAAGGATGCACAGGTAAGTTGACAGAAGTCTTGCCTGCCTGGCATGTAGAAGGCCTTAGGTTAAATCCCAGTACCACACAATCTGGGCGTGGTGTTGCATGGCTGCAGTCCCAGCACTCGGGAGATAAAAGCAGGAAGATCAAGGTTCTCAGCTACACAGCTAGTTTGAGGACAGTCTGAGATGAGACCATTTCTACCTAATTTTCTTATTAACTGTGCTCAAATACTCTGACCAAGAAATTCCAAGAGACAAAGGGTTTATTTGGCTCACAATTTCAAGCTACAAAGCTGTCATCATTGTGAGGAAGTCAAAACATCAGGAAAGTGAAACAGCTAGTCAGATTACATGCACAGTCAATAGTGGAGGACATTGAACTAATGCACAGGTGCCTGTGCTCAGCTCATTCTTAGACAATCCATGATCCCCTGCCCAGGGAATGGTTCTGCCCACAGTGGTCAGCTTTTCCCAGTAACCAAGGCAATCCCTCATCTGTAGGCCAACCTAATCTAGACAATCTCTCATTTAGATTCCTTTCCCAGATGATTCTAGATGATGTCAAGTTGACAAAACCAACAATTATATTGTCGCAAACAAATAATCAAATAAACAATACTTCTATCCCTCCCAGCATTGATCTATCCTCACAGTCTAGTGAGCAGAAAGGTTTGCTATAATAATATGACCTGGGAACAAAACGGAAGATCCAAACTTGAGCACATTCAATTTCAGCCACCTCATATTTGACAAGGGGGCCAAGAAGACACAATGGAGGAAAGACAGCATCTTCAGCAATTGGTATTGGCAAAACTGGATCACCACTTGTAGATAAAGTTAACCCCCCCACCTCTCACCCTGTACAAAAGTCAACTCCAAATGGATCAAAGACCTCAACGTGAAACCCAAAACTCTGAAGGGGATAGAAGAAAAGTTGGCAGCAGCCATAAGACATAGGTGTAGGAAAAGACTTCCTAAATCAGACAGCAGCTTCATAGGAAATAAGGTCAGGGACCTCATTAAACTCAAAAGCTTCTGTTCAGCAAAAGAAACAATCAAAGAAGTGAAGAGAAAACCCACAGAGTGGGAGGAAACCTTTACCACCAATACATCTGACAAAGCATTGATTTCCAGAATATATAAGCTACTCAAAAAACAAAGAAGAAAGAAAACAAATGACTCACTCAAAATATGTAGCAAAGAGCTGAACAGAGACTTCACAAGTGAGGAATTAAAGATGGCTGAGAAACATCTTAAAAAGTGTTCAACATCACTAATAATTAAGGAAATGCAAATTAAAACCACTTTAAGATATCGTCTCACTCCAATAAGACTGGCTAGGATCAAGAAAACAAATGACACCAAGTGCTAGAGAGGTTGTGGGGAAAGGGGAACACTCATCCATTGCTGGTGGGAATATAAACTTGTACAGCCACTATGGAAAGCAGTGTGGAGAACCCTTGGAAGACCCAAAATGAGCTTGCCACCTGACCCAGTCATACCGCTTCTGGGTATATACCCACAGGACTCATCTTACTGCAGAGATACATGTACAGCCATATTTATTGCAGCTCTCTTCACAATAGTGAAGAGCTGGAACCAACCTAAGTGCCCCTCAACTGATGAGTGGATAGAGAAAATGTGGTACATCTACACAATGGAGTTTTCTGCAGCAGTAATGAAAGATGACATCATGAACTTTGCAGGTAAATGGATGGAACTAGAAGATATCATGTTAAGTGAAGTAATACAGTCCCAGAAAAACAAATGACGAATGGTATCCCTCATCTGTGATGCTAGCGCCAATTACCCAGTTGTAAGGCAAACTGAGAAACCTTAATGTTATATTCCTCATGATCTGCAAATAACTGTACTCTTATATTGTGAATCCCTTAATGGGTTCTAGAACTAAGCTATCATTTATTTTCTGAGTTAGAAATTTTTGGTATATGGGTAGAGGGTATGTATGCATATTTTAGAGTAATATAAGATCAAAGGAATGAGGAAAGCACTAGTTTGTCATGACATTATGTCTAACCACACTATTTATTTTATGGGAGTGCTTCTTAGTATTTCTTATACATGGCTGCTTGAGCTTTTGTCCAAGCATTTTCTAAAATATTACGCAGTAGTTAAAAGTATCAGGTTGGGGGCTGGAGAGATGGCCTAGCGGTTAAGAACATCGACCACTCTTACAGAGGACCCGGGTTCGGTCCCCAGCACCCACATGGCGGCCGAGAACCGTCTGAAACTCCAATTCCAGGAGAACTCCAGTTCCAGGGGAATCCGCGACCCTCTTCTGATCTCCGCGGTATTGCACGACACGGGTGCACAGACTTGCATGCAGACAGTACATTGATATACACACACAGAAATAAATAAAAATTAATAAAAAAAATAGTATCAGGTTGATGTAACCTAGCTTTTCTGGATGCTTAACGACCATATTTAATGGCCATGCCAATTTGGCAGAGGGTCTTAAGGGATAACTTTGTTCCTTGCCCTCAGAGGTCAACTAAGTCCCAGGGACTATGCATGGGTACATCTCTTGAAATGTCCTGCAAGTGTGAGTCACCAGTCTTTCTGTGCAGGGAGGTCTTGGAGATCCACTCATGGAACTTCAGCCAGTGTCCAGTCTATAAAGAGAAATGTCTACTCATGCTTCAAACAGGGAAGCCTGGTCTAGCAAAACCTGACTTTGTCCTTGAGTGGATGGAACTGGTAAATGGAAAGCCAAAAGGAGCAAGGGGCTCCCCCCAAACAAACAAACAAACAAACAAACCTGAGTGACCCTTGAGGACTAGATCTTCAAATGACCTTGAGAAAACAAAAACCTTTATTAATCTGGTCTAACTGTGTGGCATAAAACATCCAAAAGGAAAGTATAACCAGAAATAAATAAATAGTAAGTCCTGAGAAATTGTACTTCAGGTATAAAACTTGAGATCTTAGTAAAAAGACAAAAGAGCACAGTTGTTTTGCCTGTCTTACTGGCAAGGGCAGCTACCCTGTGGCTGCCACTTCTTTTGCCATCCTTCAAAGACACGAGACACAGCTTTTCAACCTTCCAATATGGACTGAAGACTCAAGTCTCTCCAAGAATCCTCCAAACCTTCAGTGCCAAATGGGGACTGCTGAGACATCCAGCTTGTGGATTGAGCTACTACTGGAGTTTCAGCCTCTTCAGAGTATATACTGCTAAGATTGCCATTGTTGGACTACCCAGGCTGTATCACGGAGACCAGTACAGGACAATCAAGACAGGAAGCGGTGCTTACTGGACCTCATTTGGTGACCATGGGAAGGGAAAAAAACTCCAGCGTTGAGTACAAGGGCAGAACTGATGGTGGTTTGGGCTTGCCAAGGAGGAGCCTCCAAACATGACATCTTTCAGCCTAATAAAGAAAAAAAATCATAAGCTGAAGATGCTAAAACCTATGATATATGTGGCATGCATATTTTGGAATGATACATATTGGAAGGAATAACAACAACAAAAAGACTGGGTCAAAGAACTGACTGAAACGGTGAACTTCTGGTTGAAAGAGTAAACTTCTGCATCTAGAATTTTGAGAGAGACTGAGGAAAAGATGAAAAACATGTTTGGCAGAATGCATGAGCTCTGGTAGGCCGGGGGGAGGGAGGGGGTCACCGATCCAGATTTGATTTGAAATTTTGTATAAAATGCACAAAGCTTCAATAAAAATTGGCTTTGACAGTAAAAAAAAATTAATATGACCTGGAAGATAAATTGAGATATATATTGCACTATTCTGTGATTTCCCTTATGGAAATGTATCAGCAGAGTGCTATGTACAATTTTTTTGTCTGCAGAGCCTGAAGCTTTGCAAAAGCCTGGTTGTTCAGATCATAATTCATTCTTGAATTCAGGGCAATAGCTGTACAAGTAAGTGATCAGCTTTGGGTCACTCCAGCACCTCATATAAAACTCTAACAGTGATGAAAAAGACTTTGTTTTTAGATTTAAAGAGCAATAGCTAATAAATTCTCTAAAACTGAAATATGCATTATGCATCTTTTAAGTGTAATTGTACAAAATTTTCCATTGTATAACTTAGAAATTCAGATGAATTGAAGAATTTGAAAAATAAAGTCTGGGGCTGGTAAGATGGTGTAGCCATTAAAGACTCAGGCTCACAAGTAAAAAGACAAAAATAAATCAGGTCCTGGTCTGAAGACATGGCTCAATAGTTAAGAATACATACTGCTCTAGTAGAGGACCTGAGTTCAGTTCCCAGCACCCATGTTGAGTGGCTCACAACCACCCACATCTGCTGACACCATCTTTAGGTCTGATAGGCCCTGTACTCCTGTGCACCCCATCCCATAGACACATAATTTAAAATAAAATATTTTAAAAAATCAAATTCGGTGCAGCTTTTTGAAGGGTAACCTTCTTTTTAAGAACTTCTCTAATACAATGCAGACCCTGCCTGTGTAATAGAGTAATTTCACCAGAGAATACCACTCAGATACAAAATAAGGCCAATAGAAAATCTTTAGTTAGCTGATGACTATACACCAGACCCTCAGTCCAGGGTGTACAGCCCAAGTCACAGTTGAGAAGTGTTTTTTTTTATTTATTATTTTTTATGTGTATGAATGTACTGTCTGCATGTAGGTTGGTGCATCCATGTCGTGCAATGCCACGGAGATCAGAAGAGGGTGTCGGATTCCCCTGGAACTGGAGTTAAAGACAGTTCTTAGCCGCCATGTGGGTGCCGGAAATCGAACCAAAGTTTAAGTGTCCAAGCTTAGGGGTGGTGAGCTCCTCTAACAATTCCTATTCTCTAAAACCAAGCCAAGCATAAAACACAGAAGCCATGCAGAACGAGGTAGTTTCTACGCAACCAGGTACATGCTGACCTGTTCTCAAAATTCTGTCCCAGTTCAATTGAGTTAAACATTTTTTTATTCCCATACTTTGAGTTAAGTTTTACTACTGGGCTCAGATGAGGCTCATAATATGGTGTAGCTATGGGCAATCTTGAGGGGCCTTACCACACCTGCTTAGACCAATACCTGGTCTCATTCATTCACTACTTTAAGTGAAGAATAAGGAAGGTTCTGACTGGGCATCGCATTCCGTGGGGACAACTTGTCTTCAATCAGGTAGAGAAGTACCAATCACAGTTGAAGGACTGTTTACTATTCACGTGATCTGATTTGTTTTTTGATGAAGTGAATAAAAAATAATAGGGGGCGGAAGGGACACTTACTATTGGACTGGGATGTACGACCTTCTTACCATGATCTGAGCTATAATTTTATTGTATGTTGTAATTAAGTTTGTTTGCAAGACTGAACATTTCACTGCATTTAAAGAGCTGGCTCATTCACAGTCTTGTCAGCACTAATTCATATTCTAATTTTTTAAAAAGAACATTAGCCCAGGTGTACAGACTTCACAGTGTCAATCAAATCTCATCAGAAACCACTTGTCTTGCAGAAGGAGAAGACTCGCGAAATGTTTTCTGGAGGGAAGTTTTTATCTATTTGTGGTCTTTTTATCCTTTCATGTTGCTGTTTCCCGTAAATGAAGGCCATGAAAGAAGCTTCAATAACAACATCTAACTGATTACGCTTTTATGAATATATAAAACACTACAGTTCAAAAGATGTTGCTTGAGCCCCCAAAGCAACTTCAAAAACATCAATAGGCCTCCTCAGAACCAGTAAAGAACTTTGTGATTAGGCTGTTATCACAGCAAATCTTGAAAAGGAGTTATTTTACTTCCCATACTTAAAAATATTATAATTTTCTTTTTAAAAATTCAGTTAAATTTATCTCTTTACTCAATATGTAAAATTTAAAATTTTGACATATTAATGGTATACCATCTGATGTTTTAATACAAATGAAAGTGTCTATACACACATGTGCACACATGGAGGAAGTAGTATCTAAACCAAGCTAAATATATCTGCCTTTTATCCTATCTTTATTGTAATTTTATTTTCAACTTTTCCAAAGAACAAATCAAATTCTGTCAGTGAGTATGTTAAGCAGGAATTGGCATTTAAAGTATCCAAGTGCAGAAGATGTCTGTGGAGTGTTTGGCCACAAAGTGGATCTACTCTACCATCTCCTCAAAGTGCAGGGATCACCACAGAAAAGAGAACAGAAGAGAATGGAAAGATTACAAGAGCCAGAGGTTGAGGAGGACCAGGCTGAAACAACGTGTTCATGAACACACAATAGCAGTGGTTGCCTGCAGGAGATCAAGACAGTGGACATTCCAGCACAGACAGGGAAGGGCTCACAGCTCCCTGCCCCTGGCTAAGGAGCTCCTGACAGTTGATGGCTTCTGAGGAAGAGTCAGTTTTCTTTAATGGTGTGGCCGCTGGTGGGTCAACCAGTAGATGGGCCACACCCAGGAGTATATGGATAGGATAAAATGGACTCAGTGGGCTATCCAAAAAAAGAAAAGAGTACAAGGAGTTGGGAGAGTGTGGGGAGGCAAATCTGGGAGGAATTAGGGGGAGGAGTGGGGAGTGATCACAATCCACTGTGTGCTGTATGAAAGTCTCAAAGAATTAGTAAAATATTATATTAAAAATGAGTTAAAATTAAAATTACAATAAAGATAGGATTAAAGCCAGATATATTTAGCTTAGTTTAGATACTACTTCGTCCATGTGTGCGCATGTGTGTATAGAAACATTCATTTGTATTAAAACATCAGATGGTATACTATTAATATGTCAAAATTTTAAGTTTTACATATTGAGTAAAGAGATAAATTTAACTCATTGTGGTAGGACCGTAGGATGCCTAGGATGTCAACAGGGACATCATCTTCTGGTGTCATCATTGTATATGCTGTCCCTCATTGATCAAAGTGTCATGATGGAGCACATGATTTATCAAGATAGGAGATCAGCACCAGGTTATTTATCTGTAGCATATGTTACTGTTTGATGTTATTATTTACTTGTCTATGCTGTCATTCCCAGTCTTGACCAGTAGGATATATGGTCTGTTAGATGTTTTCTCATAGGCTCATGTCTGGCACATATTAGGCATTAAATAATTGCTAGATAAAGGTGAATGAACCAACGAATGGTCTTTTTCGCATGCTTATATATATTATTTGTGATATTTTGCAATTTCTCTAGTAACCTTTGCCTGATAGCTCTGCAGGTTGCCTGCTTTCATCCATGAACACTCTATAGGCAAATATATGAGTATATATATATAATATATATACATATACATATACTCAAATAATATATAATATATATTAGAATATATAAAATTGGGTGGGAGTACAGATGGGGAGGAACTTAAATATGATTAAAATATATTGTATGAAACTCACAAAACTCAATTAAAAAGGAAGTACCATCTTTCTCAAAAATATAAGTTGCCTGGGGGGGAAAATTATAATACAAACTGTCCTCGAGTCTGGCTCTGTAAGACCGGTTTGCTCTTGCCTATTTGGTTAGCCATTTCTTGGTGAAGACAGATGATTGCTGATTCCTGATAAGGAGGGCAGCACATTCCTTTACAGTCTCACTCATCCTGTCTCCATGTGACATTTTCCACTGAATCCACATGACTGCCATGAACCCAGAGCCTCAATGGAAAGATCTGTTTCAATGTAAGCTTTCAAAATTCATCTTTTAAAAAACTGGCACTTTTTTTTTTTTTATCACGACAGAGGAATGAGTAGATAGGTAGGGAGATATCTCAATGTGCAAAGTGCTTCCTTGCAAGCATAAGGACCTGAGTTCAATTCCAAGAACCCATGTTAAAGAAACAAACAAAGAACAGGCATATTGGCCTGTATTTATAATCCCAGCACTGCAGAGGTAGAGACAAGCAGATGCCTGGGGCTCATTAGCCAGCTACCTTAGCCCACTTCTTGAATTCCTTGGCAGTGAGAAGGTGTTTTAAAAAGAGAAAGTGGATAGAGCCTGAGTCAACTTCCAAAATTGTCTTCTGGCCTATACACACAAAAAAAGAAAACAAAAAGAAAGAAGGAAGGAAGGAAGGAAGGAAGGAAAATGCATATTAGGGTCTCAAGAGTGAATTTTATTAATTACTTAAATTGACAGTATTTCTTGGAGATTTTTATTTATTTATTTATTTTTTATGTGTATGAATGTACTATCTGCATGTAGGTTTGTGCACCTGTGTCATGCAAAGCTGCGGAGGTCAGAAGAGGGTGTCGGATTCCCCTGGAACTGGAGTTAAAGACGGTTCTCAGCTGCCATGTGGGTGCTGGGGATTGAACCCGGGTCCTCTGCAAGAGCAGTGGGCACTCTTAACCACTAGGCCATCTCTCCAGCTCTTTCTTGGAGATTTTAAAAACAAAATCAGTGATGCTTGAGCCAGTATGCAATATATCTATATCTATATATCTATATATTTATATGTATTTTTGAGACAGGGTCTCCCTTTAGTCCCAGCTGGCCTGGAGCTTGCTATGTAGACCAGACTGTCCTTGAACTCACAGAGATCTGCCTGTCTCTGCCTCCTGAGTGCTGGGATTAAAGGCCTGCACCACCACACCTGACACAAAATTTATATATATATATATATATTTTTTTTATTAATTTTTATTTATTTCTGTATGTGTTTGACTGAAGTCTATTAAGTAATGACAGATTAGCTTGGCATTGAGTCAGGCCCATAGCTTTGTGTCTACTGTGACTTACTTCAGTAAGCAAAGCTAACCCTGATATCAAAATGTCAGGTATTTTTTCTCTCTCTCTCACTATACATTTAATGCCTTTCTGGTGTCCACCCTCCAGGCATGTCGAACTCAGTTGAATATCTGACATGTTTTCAGGCTTTATATGGTAACATAATTTTTCTAGACAGAAATAAAAAAGTAAAATTTAGCAACTCATAACATTTAGTGAGCAAAACCCGATTAGAATACTTTCCACATAATAGACATAAATGGCAGATATTAGATATGTGAACATAAAGCATGTGTAAATTTTGCTTTGGGTTGCATATTTTCTGTATGTACATGATATGTTCTGAATTTGTTCATATGACTATTCCCTCCTACAATATTTTTTATCTAATATAGCTGAGTGAAAGAAAATAGTGTTTGTATAAATGTCAACTGCAGGACTAGAGAGTTGGTTCAGTGGTTTAGAGCCCTGGCTGTTCTTGCAGAGGACTTGGGTTCAGTTCTCAACACCCACATGGGAGCTAACGACCAACCATAACTCCACTCCAGGGGATCCAATACCCTCCTCTACCCTCCAAGGGCATTGCACACATGGTACACTTACATACATGAGGCAAAACACTCATACACATAAAATCATTATACAGTGAATTATCAAGCTGGGATACCTGGTTTGTTTCTTATTAGCTTCTAAACTCAGTGTCCCTCTTATTGTCACTTGGAGCAACTTTTATTAGCGTAGGAACTTTCCTCTCCATCCTTTTTCATTTTCTGTCCAGTTACAAAGATATCACATTCCACTGCCAGCCATGAACATTGGAACAAAAGCAAAATCAAATGCCAGAAGTGGTCTGCAGAGCAGCCTCTGTGCTTTTCTCCTTGTAATATGTAGGTGGTGGGGTTAAATGGCTGTGCTCTCAGGGCTCTCATGGGAAAGATTTGGGGGTTTGCTAAGGAATAAACAGAAAGATTTTAAATGGCCGTAATATAAAAATATTATCTTGAGATAGAAATTGGCATGCAAGGAACAGTACAATCAACTCAATTTTGAACAAGTATCATAAGAAAAAACACGATAAGGTTTAAAGGTACATTCTCTTTGTGCATTTTTTTATTGATGCTTTGTGTATTTTATATACACCATTTTCCAATTCAGTTCAGGCATATATCCCCTTCCCTTCCCCCCACCCCACCCCTACCCATCCTATATCATGCATTCTGCTGTAACTTTTCTGCATCTTTCTCTGTTTTTTTGTTTTGTTTTGTTTTGTGTTCATTTTTTTTAACAATAAGTGATAATTTGTGAGTACAAGCATCCTTCATGTAAAACCAATTTGCAAGCAGTTGTGCCCAAACCCACACAGCTCATGGGTCCCACCATCCAGCAGGGGGGGCTTGTATTGAATATGTGCTGTCATCTACTGGTTATGATCCACCAAACCCCAATAAGGATTTGTAAAGCCCATTCTATAAAACTTTTACCTTAAAGTTATGTATCTAAGGGTTGTAATATATAAAGATTAAAATTATATGTAAAAGGTTGTAATACATAAAGATTTAAATTATATATATATATAATTTATTTCTTCAGGATCAAGTCTTAATCAGGTAACTTAAAGATCTCAATGTATGTTTAATCAAGGTTACTCTAACTTATTTTTACTTTTATCCAAAATCTATTCACACATTATATAATGGTAAACTAAATTACTTATGTTGTTTAAAAATTGGTCTAATAAAATCGACATAAAAATTGAAAAAAAAAAAGAAATAAACAGAAAGAGAGTGATACTGGGTGGATAGTGAGACGGGAAGCCCAGGCTTCGTTCCCCAACAGAGACACTGCCTTAACAACGGTAAGCCTGGGTGAGAATTCCAGAAATGAGAACTCCCAAAGCCTCCAGCAAACTCCAAGAATAGCCATGCTAGAGCCTTCTTTAACCAGGCACAGCATAGAAAAGCTGGGTGGAAGAGTGCAACACATAGTTTAGGCTTTGAGAGGGAAGAAGAGAAAGAGAGAAGAATGGGATTTTCTTTCTTTCTTTCCTTTCTTTCCTCCCTCCCTCCCTCCCTCTCTCTCTCTCTCTCTCTCTCTCTCTCTCTCTCTTTCTCTCTTTCTTTCCCTCCTTCCTTCCTTCCTTCCTTCCTTCCTTCCTTCCTTCCTTCCTTCCTTCCTTCCTTCCTTCCTTCCTTCCTTCTTTCTTTCTTTCTTTCTTTCTTTCTTTCTTTCTTTCTTTCTTTCTTTCTTCTTTTGTTATTTTAAGACAGGGTCACAATGTGTAACTCCAGCCGGCCTGGAATTCATTATGTAGATATGGCTGGCCTCAAACTCATAGAGATAACACCACGCACGGCATGAAATTTTTTCTAATATTCTGGCAGTTCAAGGAAATACTCAAAGCATTGCTTTTTCTCTTTCTGGATTCACAGCAAGACCAGGAAGCAGTGCACACTACATGCCACAGTACAGAAGAGAAGGAAACAGAGCTCTGTGTCTTGATGTACCCCCAGAGGACTTTACATACAAGACAGAAGCTGGACTTGAGAGAAAGTATCTAACTCATGGGAGGACTGGGAGAAAGTACCTAACACATTGAAGGACTGAGAGAAAGTACTTAACTCATGGGAGGACTGGGAGAAATTACCTGGCTCATGAGAGGAAAGTGGAACATGCACCCAACAGCCCAGATTATGGAGGCAGGTGCCAAAGGATGGGGTTCAGCTTTGCCTGCCTTGGCACACTGACAGAACCATGCTTTAAGTAGCTGATCCTCAAAAAATTATAAGTGGACTGGGGAGATGGCTCAGTGGACAAAGCATTTGCTTTACGTGTGTGAGGACCAGAGTCAGGGCAGGCACGGTAGCCTACCAGTCATTCCAACACTTGGGAGGGAGAGACAGGAGATCCTGGGGGCACCTGGTGAGGTTCAGGGTCAGTGAGAAACGCTACCTCAGTAAATACAGTCTGAGAAAACACCCTAGGGTAACCTCTGGCCACCACACGTACATACATTTATGCACACACATGCACCCACATACATTTGAACACTTATGCACATGCAAGCAAACCACATATAAATATATGTGCAATATATATATATATCATATGATCCAGCAATTCATTTCCAGTCTATATTCTAAACAGGGTCTAGAAAGATATTTGTATATTCTTATTCAATGTAGCATTAGTCGTAATAGTCAAGAAGTAGAAGCAACCTACACATCCATAGATAGATGAGTGTATGGGTATATGGAGAAAATGTAGCACAGGTCCAACATGTTTTAGTCTTTAAAAAGGTAAGAAATCCTGGGCTGGAGAGATGGCCTACAGGTTAAGAGTGCCGACTGCTCTTGCAGAGGACCCGGGTTCGATCCCCAGCACCCACATGGCAGCTGAGAACCGTCTGAAACTCCAATTCCAGGAGAACTCCAGTTCCAGGGAAATCCGACACCTTCTTCTGACCTCCGCGGCATTGCATGACAGGGGTGCACCAACTTGCATGCAGACAGTACATTGATACACATACAGAAATAAATTTAAAAAAATTTTAAAAAAAGGTAAGAAATCCTGTCACATGCTATTATATGGCTGAACTTTGAAGGTGTTATGGTTAAGTGACACAGCTAAATGAGTCAAACTCTTAAGAACAAAGAGCAGAAAATAGGGGGAAATGGGAGTTTCTTAATAAATACAATGTTTAAGTTTTATAAGATGAAAAATTTCTGGAGCAGTGTTTTAACTGGTGTGCATGTCATTAACAGCACCATGCTGTACATTTAAAAATGATTTGGGTGGTACACTTAATTTTAAGTGTTTTTATGAGTTAAAAACCAGAATGTTGCAAAACCATGTCTAAATTAGGAGGCCCTTTACCACATGGTATGTGTTGAACTTGTCTTTCCCTCCAAGTTACAGAATTCCTAACCCTCATTATTGGCACATGTGAACTTATTTAGAAATAGAGACTGTGAAGAAGATGAGTTCAGCTAAGGTGAACTCACTAGTGTTGACTTAATCCAACATGACCAGGTTCTTTTTTTTTATTATTGGGCTAAAAGAAGCCTAGGAGACATTTTTTCTAATTTTATAACACTTTATACTTAGAAATCACTCAGACTGTACTCTCTCCTCCAGCTCCACTGGCGGCAGAGCAGAACGATCGTCAACGGCAGAAAACCTGCTTTACGGCAGTCTCCCGCCAGCTTCACGCACAGGAGAGAACGCTACGTCCCTCCTCGTGGATTCTGGTACTCTACACAATCAGAGAAACTTCTCTAGTAACATTCTATAGAAATGATCCCTGAAAGTACAGTCTTATGTCCAGGGACCCAGATATAGACATATGTAGAGACAAGAAAGGGGCTGAAGAGGTGGCTCAGCAGGTAAGAGCACTGCCTACTCTTGCAGAAGACCCAGTTTCATTTCCCAGCACCCACATAGGCAGTTCATAACCACCTATAGCTCCAGTTTCAAAGGATTTGACACCCTCTTCTGGCCTCTGAGGGTACCTGCATACATACGTACACACAGAATAAATAAATAAATAAATAAATAAATAAATAAATAATTTTTTTTCAACAGAGCTAGAAGAACCAGCCACATGTCCAGCAACATCAGGCTACTAGAAGTTAGGAGGGAACTTGGAATGGATTCTCCTCAGAGCCCTCACAGAGAATCCATTCTGCCACATACCTTGATCTAAAACTTCTGGCTTCTGGAGTCATAAGATGATACATTTCTGTAATTCAAGCACTTCAGTTTGTGGTACTTTGCTATAAAAGCCCTGGAAAAAGGGATACCTCATGGAGGCCTTAAATTATATAGCCTCCTTCAATACCAAAGTCTATAACCAAATACAAGCTCAAATATCCACAACGGGCATTTTAGATGAACATTAAATAACCAGGTGTTCCCCCCCCCCCTTTAATTCTATTTGTAAACTTTCCAAATCGGGTCTCTTTATAGTATTTTATCTCATAAATTAAATCTAAAGACTTTACCGGGGCTGGAGAGATGGCCTAGCGGTTAAGAGCACCGACCGCTCTTACAGAGGACCCGGGTTCGATCCCCAGCACCCACATGGCGGCCGAGAACCGTCTGAAACTCCAATTCCAGGAGAACTCCAGTTCCAGGGGAATCCGAGACCCTCTTCTGACCTCCGCGGCATTGCACGACACAGGTGCACAAACCTGCATGCAGACAGTACATTGATACACATACAGAAATAAATAAAATTAAAAAAAAAAACTCCAAGTCAATACGTCACAGAGATGTTTGCACATCAATGTTTAATGCAGTTCTATTCATAGCAGCCAAGTTATGAGACCACCCTAGATGTCCAAGGTCAGAGAAGTGGTTTGTATATACAAGGAAAATTTTTTTCAGCCATTAAAAGGAATGAAATTATGTCATTTTTCAGGAAAATGAATGCAAGTGGGGAGAATCATATTAATCAAATAAGCCAGATTTGGAAAGACAAATGTTGGGTATACTGTATACACCTGCATGAAAAAATCTTAAATTAAATTTAAAATAAATTCCAGATAAGAGCATAAACTACAAGCTGAAGGTCAGCATCACTTGCAGGAGGTTCCGGTAGCAACTCAAACTGAGGAAGTAAGCATTGCTCTTTCTGCCCATAATTTAATTTTGTCAAATTCTACAAATCATCTAATGAATGTGATTGTAAAGTATGCTTTCAGTGACTACATTTGAGAAAATTCCAGTCTATAAATTTCCTTCTTTCTCACTGGGTTTCACATGATTGTCAAAGGTCCTGTGCAAAGCAACCCTTCTGGAAAAGGCGGAGCCATGGCGGAGGGACCTCGGGTGGGTACTGGAAACGCTTGCTTTATTACTGTCGCACTGCACATAATTAAAAATATCTTTAAACATCACTCCCCCTACTATCACTAGTAACTTAGACAACAGAGCCACAGCTCAACAGCATCATTAGTCTGTCTTTGCTGTTAGAAACATGTGCACTCAGAACTGCTATTACTGTCATTCTGTCTGCTACAATGACAAGGTTCGTGAGTCTTCAAAGGCAGGTGCACCTGATGCACAATTGTTCTGCCCCCATTGTTGCAGTGATCCCTGGGCCTTGGGAGACAGGTTTGACATAGGTAGAAAACCTGCTTTACAGCAGTTCTCCTGCCACACAGGAACACTTGCTCTGATCACACAGGATCACTTGTAGGCAATTTTACAGGATTTTATTATCAATGCCTTAGGAATTTTAGCAAATAAATTTAAGCACGCTTATGTTACATTCTGAGATTTGCCCTGTACATAGTATGTATGTCCTCTTAAACGAAAAGGAGAACTTTAAGAAAATATAAAATATCCAATTTCTTTTTAGAGAAAAAAATCTAGAATCATCAAAATGCACACATATTCACACCTCTGAGGTGCTGGGACTCTACCAAGACTATTATCAAATTTGTTTTAAGCAAAGCCTTAGAACTAGATAATTTTACTGGAAGATAAAGATATTTNCCCCTACTATCACTAGTAACTTAGACAACAGAGCCACAGCTCAACAGCATCATTAGTCTGTCTTTGCTGTTAGAAACATGTGCACTCAGAACTGCTATTACTGTCATTCTGTCTGCCACATATCATTGTAGGCAGCCTAATCAGTTCTCACCATATCGTCTCCCCCACCTGGGTGACAGTGAGAACATCCCAGCAGAAGAGAGCTCGGGCTGACAAGGTTCGTGAGTCTTCAAAGGCAGGTGCACCTGATGCACAGTTGTTCTGCCCCCATTGTTGCAGTGATCCCTGGGCCTTGGGAGACAGGTTTGATATAGGCAGAAAACCTGCTTTACAGCAGTTCTCCTGCCACACAGGAACACTTGCTCTGATCACACAGGAACACTTGCAGGCAATTTTACAGGATTTTATTATCAATGCTTCAGGAATTTTAGCAAATAAACTTAAGCACACTGATGTTACATTGTGAGATTTGTCCTGTACATTGTATGTATGTCCTTTTAAATGAAAAGGAGAACTTTAAGAAAATATAAAATATCCAATTTCTTTTTAGAGAAAAAAAAATCTAGAATCATCAAAATGCACACATATTCAGACCTCTGAGTTGCTGGGACTCTACCAAGACTATTATCAAATTTGTTTTAAGCAAAACATTAGAACTAGATAATCTTACTGGAAGATAAAGATATTTTCAAGGAAGGAACTCTCATTACATTATCTCATTACATTATTAGATTATATCTTCCAGGAGATAATTAAAAGTGCCCATAACTGGTTTGTGGTTAAACAAATAGAGATTCAAAAAGGAGAAAAAATGTCTAGAAATTTTTGGTTAAATGCAAAGACATTTGGAAAATTAATACATTATAATAAAGCAAGTGGCTGCCAAAAATTCTTCAGCAGGCCCTATCTTGAAAAGATAAAGGATGGGAATCTTGTGAGCTACAGCAACAACTGGCCTGCCAAGATATGCCTACAGGTACCTCAAGTGTTATGTAAGTAACCGAACACTTCCTGATTGGATTTGAGGTTTACTTTGCAAGATGGAGTCCATATCTAAAACTCGTATCAGGCCTAGGAACCTTAGACTGATCACAGGCCACAGGAGACAGGCTAATGTTTTTATTCTGCTAAGTAGACATAGCTTTAGACTGACTCCTAATGACTTACTGTTATGTGCATAGATTAATGTATCTCTCCCCTCTTATAGAGAAGCTTCCTTGTGTAGTTGATGGTGATTAATATGGAAACCCACAACTGGTCAGCTGCAGAGAAGAAGAGACTGCAGAGTGCTTATCCATGAATAGGACTCCTATATCAAACCTGTCTCCCAAGGCCCAGGGATCACTGCAACAGTGGGGGCAGAACAATTGAGGAGCCGGAGGTGCTGGATAACCATGAGGAAACAGCTTTCTAGACAGCCGGGCAGTTACTCATGTGAACTCACAGCAAGGGTGACAGCATGCACAAGATCTGCATAACCTCAAACCAACCAAAATCCCAGCATAGATGTGGGGAAGTGGGGAAGAGGCCCCAACCCTACCTGAGAACTTTCAGCAACAGGGAGCTGCTGAGAGAGGAGAGAGTCAGTTTTCTTTAAATGTGTGACACTAGATGGGTTAACCAGGCTCTGGGGGATGGATCTACACCAAAGAATATTTGGGGACACAAGTTTGACTTGATTGGCCTTAAAAATCTCTTCCTATCATCTATCTATCTATCTATCTATCTATCTATCTATCATCTATCTAATGGAAGAAATCAGGTGCATGGGTGGTAAGGAGGAGTATAGATGGGGAGGGGTCTAAATATGATCAAAATATATTCTACAACATTTGCAAAAATTTAAGCTCCTTGGAGTATGTTGACCACATGTGGGACACAGTACATTGAAATATATATTTATAAATATAGATCTGTGAGTCAGTTCCTGAATCCCTGTTGCTGGATTAGGTGGTTTGCAGGCAGTTTTAAAACACCAGTGCCCAAAACTAATACCTCGGGGACCAAAGCCTCTGTTCCCAGGCCATCTCTATAATCCTACTGACAGTTCTACCTGCTGGTCCTCAACTTGACAATGATGAAGAGATCAATCATTTCAGCAACCTGCTCCTACCTCCAGAGACGAACTCAGGCTTTTTGGGTTATGGCTATGGAATGAGGCTTCTGATTTGGTGAGTGGACCTTAATTCTCTTGGATTCAGGAGTTGAGAATCGCTCCTGCTCCTAGAAGGTGGTGATGTAGGCTCTGCCCCCTGGCCTTGTCTTCCCTTCACTGAAGACAGCACTGAGCTCTTTTGGCATATTGGATATAAAAATGGACTTTCACTGCATAATGAAATGACTTTGGAAAACTACTCTTGTTAAACACAAGATGTTATATATTTTAAGATATTCATATCACTGAGTCTTCCATGCTGGAAACAGTAACATACTCAGCCTTCAAATACTGTGAAAAGGGGTGAAACCATGGAAGGAGGGTTTTGATTTAACTAAATAGTGGATCTAGAGTCACTTCACTGGTATAGAGGCCTTGAGACTCACCCTGCACATCTAGTAGTCAGTAGAACATCACATGATCTGCTCTCAGTGGCGTAGACCATACTTACTGTTGCCAATGAGGTCATCATCTGACTGGTTAAGAGCAGTGGCTGGATCTGTACCAGCTTCAACTTCCCTGTATGTAAGAAATGACTCCAGGTTCTGTCTGTAGCAGACACATGTCAAGGTTACAGTAGTAAGAACCCATTACAGATGGTGTCCTCAGGAGCTTTGATGCCCATTGGGTACAGCTGGTCTTTTTGTCCTCTGCCAACTTAATCCATATCTCCTTCTCTACTGTCTGTCCTGTAGACTCAGAGTTCAGCATCAGACATTAAAACTCCAGCTTTCAGAAGCTGCAGGTAATAGAAGTCCCCATATCAAGAAAAATACAATTTAGACAGGACATGGTAATGTGGGCTAGTGATCTCAGCTCTTGGAAGGTGGAGGGAGGTAAATTAAGAATTCAAGACTAGCCTTGACTACATATCAAGTTTGGGGATGGCCTTGGCCTCAAAAATCAAGAGAATAAGAAAGAACAACAAAAATTAGTATACAATTGGGGCTGGAGAGATGGCTCAGTGGTTAAGAGTGCCAACTGTTCTTGCAGAGGACCTGGGTTTCATTCCCAGCACCCACATGGCGGCTAAGAACTGTCTTTAATTCCAGTTCCAGGGGAATCCGATGCCCTCTCTGACCTCTGCGGCTCTGCACACACTGGTGCATCAACCTACATGCAGACAGTACACTCATACACATAAAAATGAGTATATACACAAATATTCACAAACAGATTTCCTTTTCCCTGAATCATAACTGATACAAGACTAAAAACAAGATAGACTACAAGTAGACTGCCACACATTATATGAGATACCCACTGAAATATCTGCAAACTACAAATGACAAACTAGCGGGAGACATTTAAAAAAAAAAAGAATAAAGGCTAGAGAGATGGCCTAGCAGTTAAGAGTGCCAACTGCTCTTGCAGAGGACCGGGTTCAATCCCCAGCACCCACATGGCAGCTGAGAGCCATCTTTAACTCCAGTTCCAGGGGAATCCAACACCCTCTTCTGACCTCCACGGCTTTGCACGACACAAGTGCACAAACCTACATGCAGATAATACATTCATACACATAAAAAATAAATAAAATTTTGAAAGAAAGAATAAAAGTACTAAATTTGAAAGCAAGTGGAAAAATAAGTCAGAGGTAAACAGAAATATGATAGTAAATTAAAAGCCAGACATAGTAGCAGCTTCATTAAATTGCAATGACCTAACCCTACCAATGAAGATCCTCAAATTGGATAAAAAGACAAAAATCAAAAATAATTTTTCTTCTTTAAAAAAATCCACCTTAAAATAAAGCACGTAGCTTAAAATCAGAATACAGAAATCTATGCTGGCCAGGCAGGTCAGTGCAGGGAACCAGAGGCCAACTGGAAGCACTCTCCAATCCATAACCACCTGCTGATATGCCTTGGTTAATAAGCTGCACAGGAAAGAGCAGGAGAAACTGCCCAAGTGCTCTCCTTATGAGCACCAGACCTACAGGACCAGAGGAGAGCAGAGGGGGTGCAGGAGTGCAAAGGAAGGAGCGGAGAAAGGACGCACAACCTCCCCACCTGCCAGAACCTCTGCTGCAGAGACCTAGGCTCCCACCCCACCACCTCCACATCACATGGAACTCAACAGAACCAGTGGGATCTGAGATCTTTACCATTTAACTTGGGGCAGCTGTGCTAGCAGTTCACTTCTTGAATTCACACTGCTCTCATCCATAATCAGACAGTTTATTTCTTTGAAGGACAGCAGAGACTCGGAACTGCTCAAAGTGCTGAGGATAAGTGACTGTGGGTGCTAGATGTAAATAGAACATCTTTATCACGAGCCCCCCCCCCCAGGCTCAGGGAATGTTGGTTGCTCAAGCTCCAGGGCCCCCATATCATGTACACATGGGGAGTACTAATTGGATCAATTGGACTAAATGCATTAGAAAGAAGCCAAAAGAGAACATGAATGTGTGTGTGTAGGGGGGGGGGATCTGTTAGAGAAGACTCATGGATGACTGGAGGAGGGATTGAGACAGTGTATACATGTATGCAATTCTAAAAACAAAAAACCCTATGCAGTCCAAACAGTTGTTACATTAGTATTAGATTAAGATAAAGTTTGGGAGTTTGATGGTAAAGTGTTTGCTGTACAAGCACGAGGGACTGAGTTCTAATCTTTAGCACCCAAGTAAATTCAGGTATGGTGGCTGTAACCCCAGTGTTTGTGAGAGAGACAAGCAGATCTCCAGGGCACACTGGCCAGCCAGTTTCAGTGACAGACCTCGTCTCAAAATAAAACAAACAAATAAATAAATAAATGGGGAGCTATAAAGGAGACACCCAGCCTGTTGAGTCCACCCACGTATACACACATACATCACACAAGACAATCACCTGCAGAATAATTAATTAACAGAACAAATAGTATTTTCAGATATAATGATGGACATCTGGAGTCAAATGGCCAACTCAACCAGAGTTTGTACTCCAAATTCCTGTACAACTAAGTATACAGCTTTAAAACACACAAGGGGAAACTGGCCAGTCCACACTCACACTTGGCGATTACCACATTCCTCTGTCAGCACTTAATGGAACGCGTACATGGAGAATGAATAAAGAAGACAGGAATCACAGTGTTAACCTGCTCTGCGTGGTCCATCTGCAAACAAAAAATCACTCAGTGTTCTAATGCAGTGATTACCATAATGTCTGAATACTGAGCCAGTAAGCAAAATTCAACTACTCTGAATGAATTAAAACCACACAGAGGGCTGTGGTTGTAGCTTGGTGGAAGAACATTTCTCTAGCATGCATGATGCCTCAATTTGCAGTACTTCCAGGAAAAAAAGGAATATGTTCAATTACCATGTGGAATCAAGGTAGAAGTCAGCAATAGAAAGATATCAGGAAAATTCCTCCCAAGTAGTTGAAAATTAAATGATTCATTTTTGTGTAGCCCTCACCCCCCCAAAAAAAAGAGACACAAGGAAAATTAGAATGTATTTTGATTGAAAATGGCAAGTCAGCTATCAGAATTTGGTAGCTGCAGTAAAGCAATATGTAGGGGACATGGAGTGACACTAAGAGGAAAGGTTTCAAGTAAACTTTTTTTAATGAGAATTACAGAAAAGAAAAACTAAACCTAAATCACATAAAAGAAATGCAATAGGGAGCTGGAGAGATGGCTCAGCAGTTAAGAGCACCAGCTGCCCTTGCAGAGGACCTGGGTTCAGTTTCAGCACCCACATGCAGGAACACCACTTCCAGGGGATCTGACACCTTCTTCTGACCTCTGCAGGCATTGCATACACAGGTATACTTACATACATGCAGGCAGGCAATACACTCATACACATAAAAAATAAATAAAATATTTTAATAAAAAGAAATGTAATAATTAAGAGAAAAGTCAAAATTAATGAATTTGGAAAGAGAAACAAGAAAAAAATTGAATAAACTTGATTCAGAGAGCTTTGTACAATCCTATTTAACCTGTTTTCAAATAAAAAGAAGACTTTTTTGTTCAATGATTAGACTTAAATTTTTATTGAGTTAGGGGAGGTGGGTGGCTAATTTTCACATATTTTATTTTGTTGATTTGTTTGAGACAGGGTTTCCCAACTGGCCTGGAACTTGCTAGGTAGACCAGGCTGTCTTCATTCTCACAGAGAACTATCTGCCTCTGCCTCTTGAGTGCTGGGATTACAGGCATGCACCACCACATCTGGCCTGAGAATATTTTAAATTATTTATTTTCCTAAGCAATGGAACAACTCCTCCTTAGGAGGCTCATAGCCAGAAATCATTGAACTGATGAGTCTTCCTAAGTCACACAAACACTCTGTTACAATATTCTTGGTTGACCCTGTATATTTTCTTTGGCGCACCCACACACAGAATTTTAATATTTTATTTTTGTGTTATATGTTCACATATGTGTACATGTACATGTGTGTATACATGGATGGAGGGTGGCAGTCCATGTTGTATGTCTTCCTCAATAGCCTTCCCTCTTGTTTTTTGAGATAAGGTATCTTACTGAAACTGGAGCTTGTTGATTAGCTAGACTAGCTGGGCAGCAAGACCCAGGGTCCTTCTGTGTCTGCCTCCCCACGCTGGGAACGTAGCATGCATGACTTTTATGTGGGATCTGTGGCTCCAATCTCAGCTCGTTGGCTTCTGCAACACTTTACCAACTGAACCATTTCTCCAGCCCCTAATACATACTGTTTTAGAGCTAGCAATACATTGTCTCAGCTGCAGAAATATGCTCATAATCCCTTCCTTTGAGCCTTATGGTCACATGCTCCTGTCCACCTGAGTCGACCACCCCCAGACCAGGAATCCCCAGACCGATGCTTGGACAGCTCCCTTCAACCTCCCCTCCGGACAAAACATTCTTCACCACTTCACAAGTTGGCGGCCTGGAAAGCTTCCTTCCAACCATTCACCGCCAGCAAACCAGCTTAGCGATCTGGTCGATCCCCTTCTAATCCACTGGCCCCCGACACCGACTCTCGAAATTCAGGCCTGCTGCTGCCTGTACATGTGCAAAAATAACAGATGCAGGAATTCTGTGTGATGGTGATGGAGAATTCACTCTATTGTAGGCAGTTCATACTTTATATAGCCAAGATGATGACACCTTCTGCAGCCAATCACAGACCTCTGCATCACTACATCCTCTGTATGGTGCTGCCCCATCTAGCATCATGTGCCTGGGTCAGGAGTTGCTTCCTCATGGGGCGGGGTCAGAGGAACCTCACAACTTTCACATTATATATAAGGATGCTAGCTGAAAACTAGCCCCTCACTCAAACTGGATCTTCCCACAATAGACAAGATGGCTAGGAGAGAGACAAGAGACAGAGACAGATAGATGGAGAGAACACCATATTTTATCTCACACAGATCCTCTGGTTGTCAAGTGGGCAGTGTCCTATAAAGGAAGGGTTAGCAGTGGTTCTCAAACCTAAATATACAGTGGTATCACCTGAGGTGACTTTAAAACACATGATGCTAGCCCATCATTCCCAGATATTTTTTTTTTTAGTATTTTATTTTTAATTTTTGTGTGTGTGTTTATGAGTACACTGCCTGCATGTATGGAAGTGCACCCATGTTGTGCAATGCCCATGGAGGTCAGAAGAGGGTGTCAGATCCCCTGGAACTGGAGTTAAAGACATTTATTAGCTGCCATGTGGGTTCTGGGAATCAAACCCAGGTCCTCAGTGCTTTTAACCACTGAGCCATCTCTCCAACCCCATTCCTGGAGATTTTAACTTAGCTCTTGGAGCAAAAACACTGCCATGCTTTATTGTTGTTGTTTCTGTGTGTGTGTGTGTGCGTGTGTGTGTGTGTGTGTGTGTGTGTGTGTGTGGGTTGTTGTTTTTCTGAGGCAGGGTCTCCCTGTAGCCCCAGGTGTCCTGGAACTCATGATGTAGACCAGGTTGGCCTTGATCTGACAGAGATCCTCCTGCCTCTGCCACCTGAATGCTGGGCTTCCATGCTTTCTTAGAAAAGCAGCCTCTGTAAACATTATTCACCAGAGATAAGAATCACTGAGCTGAAATGCTAAGAAATTTTCAGATGAGGCCACCCAAGTTTTTCTTGTCACCTATAGATGCAGATGGAGTATTAAGCACATCTTAAATAATATGAGTTTAAGAGATAAATGTCATAGGCTTAAAATAGGAATGCAGGGATTTTACTCTGCATTATGTTGCAAGATTTACATCTTTCATGGGTGACTCCAAGCCTTTGAAATTGTTTTTATAAGTAAAGAGCATTCAGCTAATGCATCTTTAGTGGGCATTTACTTAGTAGTTTTTTTTTTTTAAGTGGAGATATTTTATCAAAATATCAATGTTCTCTTTCTCATTTTCTGATCCACAGGAATAGAGACTTTAACAGATTTTAGTTGGTGTGAAAACATTCTAGACATACCAGAGAGGAAGGGATGAGTTTAGTGCTTACATAACTATTGATAGTGCTGGAGGTGAACAGCCAGCCCAGGCTGCAGCCAGTATTCAGATCCCTTTGCTGTGATCCTGGGAGCTGCTGTGACTGTTGACCAGATCACAACACAGCCCAAACCAGCCAGGACATAGTGGTGTGTGTTAGGCTGGAGGTTTGGGACAAAGGCCAAGATGGTGTGGACTGGGAGCTTCCCGTATCCTTCTCTTCCAACCAGTAGCCTGCACTTGCAAAAGCATGAAGAAAGCCCATGCAAACCACCAGAGGAAGCCAACACCTAGATCTGGATTCCAAAGTGGCCACCGGACCTAAGACCCACTCTCAGTGGTCTGACCTGGCCTAATTAGCCAGATTCCAATACCTGACTAACTGGTCACCATCTCTCCTCCCTGCCCTATAAAAAGTTCCTAACCTTGCCTGGTCGCACATTTACTTGGCCTCCATCCCAGAGGCCATCAAATTCACCTGGGAGTGCATTTCCTGGAAATAAACCTGCCTTTGTTTACTTTCAAGTCTGACTGATTTGGCTTTTCTCTCATTGTTGGGAACCTCTCAGTGTGTACTTTTAATCCCCTCACTCAGGAGTCGGAGGAAGGAGGATCATGATTTTGAGACTAGCCTGGGCTACACAGCAAGACCCTGTCTTAAAAAAAAAAGAAACGAATACCTCCACTCAAACAAAAAAAACCAAGCAAAGCCTGAAATATTGTAGCTCAGTGGTAGAGCACTGACACAGCCTAGCGTGAACAAGGATTAGATTCAATCTACAGCAGCCCAAAGGAAAAGAAAAGAAAGCAAAACCAGAACAGAACAAAAAAAAAAAACCAGAAACCATAGACATTGCTACTGCTTCAGAATTAATTCAACAGGTGACACAAGAGACACCGAGAGCCTGGGGGAGGGTGGGGGTGGGGGCGGGAAGAGTGACAGTTTATGCTTCTAAACCAGGCAAAATGTCTCATTGATAGAGTCCTGTCAGGACGTGGGTTTTGAAAAGACAGAACAAAGAAGTCTGGGGCATGCTGATGCCAGCTCTCTAGATTACCTTACAGGCAAATGGCCAGGGAGGAGAGGAAGGATAATGTCTCCTATCAGAATTAAACCCAACTATAGTAAAAAGCACTAAAAAGCAAAGAGGTAATGAAGACTGGGCTATAGAGCAAGAGTAGATTCTTTGGAACTGGAACCAGTTTTCTCATTGACTGAGCTGCCTTGGTCCATAGAGGATAATTATATATTTTTACTTTCTGAAATTAACATTTGATTTTAGGAACATCATTTTATTTTTTAAGTATGTAAAAGAGGATAGATCTTGCTTCTAGTGGTGGCATGGCTTATACAGATCTATTTCTATAATATTTCAATTTGGTGATTGCCTTTGGAGGCTTTTCAGCAAGCAAATGTCACCCATTCTTTTTTTAAAATTTTTTATTTATTTTTGTATGTGTATGAGTGTACTGTCTGCATGTAGGTTTGTGCACCCATGTCGTGCAATGCCACGGAGGTCGGAAGAAGGTCTCGGATTTCCCTGGAACTGGAGTTCTCCTGAAATTGGAGTTACAGACGGTTCTCGGCCGCCATGTGGGTGCTGGGGATCAAACCTGGGTCCTCTGCAAGAGCAGTCGGTGCTCTTAACCACTAGGCTACCTCTCCAGCCCCACAAATGTCACCCATTCTTGAGAGCTCCTTCAAAGCTGTGCTGGAAATGAGATGAAAATGTCTTGTTATTTTTAGACAAGGTGTCCCTGTAGCCCCAGCTAGCCTAGAACTTGCTCTGTAGACCAGGCTGGCCTTGATCTTACAGAGATCTACCTGCCTCAGCCTCTTGAGTGCTGGGATTAAAGGTATGCACCACCACACCTAGCCTGAAAATGTTTCTTTGAACATTATCACTCTACTTTGGTATTGCTTCCACTGTGTCCCAGCATCTGAGATAAGCCCAGGCCTCAGCACTGGTGGTTTTGGGGTTAAAGGCATGCACCACCATGCCTAGCCTGAAAATGTCTCTTTGAACATCATCACTCTACTTTGGTATTGCTTCCACTGTATCCCGGTGTCTGAGATAAGCCCAGGCCTTAGCAGTAGTGGTTTTCCCTCTGTATTACGTGCCTTCCTGTTGCTCTGACCACATATCTAACAAGAAGCAGCTTTGGCTTATAGTTCTGAAGGGATGCAGTTCATCATGGTGGGGAGGCTATGGTGACAGGAAGTGGGACTATCAGGAAGCAGAAAGCCAACAGGAAGTGGGGCCAGACAGTGAAATCTCAAACTGACCCACTTTCTCCAGCAAGGCTTTCCTTGTGGACGGTCCCATAAGCTTCCAAAAACTATACAAACTGGCAACTAAGGATCAAGCATTCACACACATGAGCCTATGAGGGACACTCCTTGTTCAAACTACAGAACTCTCCAAACTATGTGGACTTATTTATTTTTATTATTTTTCTATGTGTTATCTGAAAATCAAAGAAAAATCCAACAATTAACAGTCTTGAATATTTGTCACTTACATAGGAGATTATTTATACCTAAGTCCAAAAGATCCCTATCAGCAGAAATAAGAGAGAGTTACCATTGACTGCATGCTTTTCTGTATGGGTAGGCAAATAGGCATATCTGTGAATGGGTTTCCTGTGTGAGTCAGTGCCTGCTTCCTATGAAGAGAGAGGAGTAGCCAGGACTGGTGTTGTGTTGGTGGACAGTGGTGGATCCATAGTCTCTGTCCATAAAGAGTCCTTCAGAGCTTCAGTTGCTTTATTTCTATATTTTCTGTAGTGTGCAGAACTTTAGTGTACCATTCATTTCCAAGTGCTTATAAGAAAAAATATGCTCGATTCAAGAATAGGAAGGTGTCCTTGAGAACAGAGTTTTTCTTAGCGAGCAAGAGTCTCAGAACCTTAGGTACCAGAAACTCCATATCCATCAAAGCTGCCCCAAGCTAGGGGCTTTCTTTTTCTTGTTCTTTTTTATTCCTGTCTTTTCTTTCTATTATTTTTTTTAGACAGGATCTCACTATGTAGCCCTGGCTGATTTCAAACTCTCATCCCATAAGCTCTGCCTTTCTAATGCTAGAACCACAGGTGTGCGTCACCATACCCGGCAGCTTTCTCATTGTTATCATTCAAAGAATGAAATTTAAGGACCACAGAGGGTGAATTTTAGAGAAATCTTTCTTATAGATTCGTAGATGGGAGAGAGTCATGCCCTTTGAGTCAGTTATGGAGGTCAGCCACAGGACAAACAGCCATATAACTGGAATCCAAAGGAAAGATACAGAAAAGAAAGAGCAAACGTAGACCTGAGTTAGACTCAGACAGGTGTGCGGCCCCAACAAACCTCATAGCAGCCCATAGTGACTGCTCTGGGGTCAGGAATTCTGGGAGGGAAAAGTATATTATCTCATTAAATGGCTAATTATTCTCTTATCTCTTAAGGTGAACCTGGCTACCTGAGGGGTGTTCACTTGGCCATTGACCCACCCAACTGAGATGTCAAATCTTCATCCAGGCCAGGGATTTCTTTCTTATGACCAGAAGGAAACAGTTTTCCCTTATTGGGCCTTTACTGCTGCTGTGACAGGAGGGTCACCTAATGGTTGGATTTAAGACAGAGGAAAAGGGTGGGATTTGTGTTGTCATTTTACTCTTCAGCTGGTTTTTTTAAAAATATTTTACTTATTTTTATTTTGTGTGTTGAGCATATTACCTGTAAAGGTGGCTGAGTGTGTGACAGATATTCACTCTCTTGGGTATTCTTTGGTCTTGGAACCTTTAAATTTAGTCAGACATACAGCCTCCCACTCAAAGATGCATTCCTTAGACTCTATCACTGGATATAACTGGGTGACTAAATTCTGACAATGGGGTAAGAATTAAGATGGTGAATGTAACTTTTTTGTTTTATATTTAAAGAGGAGAGGGAATCTCTTCCTCCTTCCTTCCCTTCCATACTTCCCAGAATGCAGACTCAGAGACACAGAAGTGATGTTGATATGAGATGTATGCTAGGGGAGCAAAAAGAGGGGAGGAACCTGGGCCCCAGTCTGGGAGCCGCCTACTCGCGCTGGGTTCCTTAGCTACAAGAGAGACTAATGAGTATCTGTTTACTTAAGCTATGGGGGTTGTTATCTTTTTTATGACAGTTGAATCTGCGTGTTGGCTAATCTAGTAGATATTATTAATTATTTTATAAAAGGAGAAACGAAGGCAAATGGTGTATTTAAGATTAAAAAATCTGGAAAGTGGGGCTGGAGAGATGATTTAGCAGATAAGAGCACTAGCTGCTTTTGCAGAGGTCCTGGATCAATTCACAGCACTCACATAATGGCTAACATCCATCTGTACATTCCAGTTCCAGGAGTTCTGACATCCTTTTCTGACCTCTGAGGGCATTGCATGTCATGGGTGCCTTTACACACATGCAGGCAATACACTCATGCACATAAAATATAACAAATAAAACATTTAAAAAAATGGAAAATGTCGATCAAGATTTTACATATAATTTCGTTTCCATGGGTTATAATTTACATAGATTTTACATAAATTTCATTTACAAGGGATATAATTTCATTTACATGGCTTCTCAAAGTATTCAGCACATGTTTGCATCCAATTGATGATTCTTACAGGAGTGAAAAGTGGCTTTTGACTAAAGAATGGCCCTTCTTTAAAGTAGACAGATTTTTCCTCCCTTTAAATGATGTCATTCAAAGACAGAGGAGTCCCTCAAACAAGGGAGGGAAGGGACAATATCTAAGATTGATCTATTCTATGCAAGGTGTTGTGGGTCTACAAGATCTTGTAGAGAGGTTTAAAAAAAAATAACTAAATTGGGGAGCCAGGGAGATAGCCAAGTTAGTAAAGGATTTTTGACATGAGCAAGAGGACCTGATTTCAGGTCCCCAGCACCCACATAAAGCCAAGCATGGCAGCCTGCATCTGTGATCTCAGCACTGGGGAAGCAGACAACGTAGATCTTCAGAGCCTGCTGGCCAGCCAAGCTGTCCAAATTGGTGAGCTTCAGGTTCAGTAAGAGACCTTGTCTCCAAAAGTAAGGCAGAGAGTAACTGAGGAAGACATCCAACATTGACCTCTGGCTTCCACATGCACCAGCACATACATGGACACACATACACATCAACACATATGCACACATACACCACACACATGCACATACAGAATAATTGAATTTAAATACTTGCATAAGGTCTTTGTCTAATGGTTTGCCTTAATAACACTGTGGTGATCAAATCTACAATTCTTTGTGCATATTTAGTTTAGATGCTGTATTAGTAACTTCTCTTCCAGCTGTGACGAGTCTCACAGAATTAGCTTAAGAGAGGGGTTGTATTGATTATCCAGAGTCTGAAAATAGAACAAGCATAATATTTATTAATGCTTTAAGTTGTCTGATGCCAGTGAGTAGACTTAATGATGGAAGCACTTGCCACCAAGCCTGGTGACTTGAGTTTGATCCCCAGTTCCCGCCTGGTGGAAAGAGAGAAAGTTTTAAAAATAATATACTATATATTAATCAAAAATAATTCTATTGATATTTCTGCTCATTACATAATTAGAATTTCTTGAGAGAGTTCTTTTTTCTCACAATGCAAGCAATAAAGGGAAGAATATTTCCCTTGAATTAAGAATCCTTTATTATTCTAGTCCTGTTTTTGCCTTGCAACAATATTAGCCCTCCCAAGTTATGAATAATGTAATAATCATAGTATCATGCTTTTATTTTTCACTTAAGGAGAAATCCTTAATGTTCAGCCATCTTATCACCTCAAGTCACTTGTTCTAATGGAGTAGATTAATTCACGTCTAAAGGGAAAAAATCTTGGGGTACACACTCTCTTGAAAATTCCATTCTTTTGTTAAAAGCAGTAATAGATTTTCCTCATTCTGGATGTTATTATACAAAAGCATAGGAATTACATCTTTCTGTGCTCACTTAAAACATTGGTTTTTTTTTCTTTTTGAGACAGGGTCTCCCTGTAGCCCCAGCTGTTCTGGAACTCGCTCTGTAGATCAGGCTGGTCTTGAACTCACAAAGATCCCCCTGCCTCTGCCTCCCAAGTGCTAGGATTAAAGGTGTGCACCACCACACCCGGCTGCTCACTTAAAACATTGTTCTGCTACTTTTGGGGTCAGCTAAGGGAGGACAAAGGAGTGAGGAAGATCAGCTAACAGGAGGGACAGGCCACTGTGAACAGCGCAATCAGGCTCTCCAAAAACGTGTTTGTGGAGAAAAAATCAATTATCCTTCAATCATTTTGATTATAGAAAATGACAACCAATGTGTAACTTCTAACTTGATAATGCTTCTGAAATTGATGGTTGAGCCTAATTTTGCTTGTTTTATCAGGAGATAAACAATTATCTTTTATAGAAATAAATCTAAGCTGAGTGTGGTGGCACACATCTTTAATCCCAGCACTCAGGAGGCAGAGGCAGGCAGATCTCTGTGAGTTCAAGGCCAGCCTGGTCTACATAGTGAAATTTATGTATGGAAGAGGCACACTGGGAAAGGGAGAGGTGAGGAGCATCGTGTGGAGCAGAATGAGGTTCAAATTTGTGACACCTTTGAGTACAGTGCTACACAGAATAGGTCTAGCGATTTCACTTGAGACGTGACAGACTGAATCCATGAGCTGGTCAAATGGCTCACTGGGATTCATGCTGTCTCATGACAGGCCTACAGGACTGCTAGAACTGGCCTGGCAAAGCCCAAAAGACAGGAGATCACAAGTCATTCCTGTCCCATCAATAAAGATGACCACTGTTACCCAAAGGAGGGGGCATGGCATCCGTCATCCGAAGAGCCCCAGTTCTTTTTTGTTTACCCCAAAGCCAATTTTTATTGAAGCTTTCTGCATTTTATACAAAAATTTCCCAGTCAAATCCAGACCCATCCCCCTTCCTTACTGACCCCCGCCAGAGCTCGTGCATTCTGCCAAACATGTTTTTCAACTTTTTCTCAGTCTCTTTTAAAATTTTCAATGCAGAAGTTTACTGTTTCAGGCAGAAGTTCACCATTTCAGTCAGTTCTTTGATCCAGTCTTTTTTTTTTGTTGTTGTTGTTGTTATTGTTGTTCCTTCCAATTTGCATCACTCCAAAATATGCATAGATGCATGCCACATATATCAAGATTATGACACCATAGATTTTAGCATCTTCGGCTTATGATTTTTTCTTTCTTTTTTTCTTTATTAGGCTGAAAGATGTCATGTTTCCTTAAGGAAGTATTTGAAGGCTCCTCCTTGGCAAGCCCAAACCACCATCAGTTCTGCCCTTGTGCTCCACACTGGGGTGTTCCCCTCCCATGGTCACCAAATGAGGTCCAGTAAGCACCGAATCCTGTCTTGATCTTCCTCTACTGGCCTCTGTGATACAGCCTGAGTAGTCCAACAATGGCAGTCTATACTCTGAAGAAGTAGAAACCCCAGTAGTTGCTCAGTCCAGAACCAGGATGTCTCAGCAGTCCCCATCTGGCACTGAAGGTTTGGAGGTTTCTTGGAGAGACACAAGAAAGTTGAAAAGCTGCCCCAGTTCTGCAGAGCACAGTTGTGAGAGAGGCCAAGGCTGATGCGTTAGTTCATTCTGAGGACAAGAGGACTGCTGCTGAAGGGGAACAGAACCATGCATGTTCTAAAGCAGAGACAGACCCCAGTGGACTCTCCCTGTCAAATGTTGTTTGGGGGGACACTGGGGAGGGACAGACTCATAAAATATGGGATATGGTGTTTGATGAAGCACCTGAGAGGAAGGGCACACAGTGAGGCAGGGGCCGCACACACCCCGGGAGCCTGTAGTGAGTTCTGATGGAGGAAGATTAGAACCCAGGCCCGCCCAAACCCATTCTTTCCTTTTGTCCTCACAGTCCCATCTAAGCTGACAGATGCTCCCCAACCACGGGCTTGACTGGGGATTCCTGCCACCTGATATTCCACAGATAGAAGAAGGGGCCCTGAAAATGTCTTGGGTGAAACTCCTCCAGAGGAGGTTGACCTTGGGGCAGCAGCAGGGCGGAGAGGACCTGACAGAATCCCTGAGGACGAATCTGTGCAAACGTGTGAGACACAAGTCAGGATCCCCTATGCCAGTGCCAGTCCCCCCAGGGACTGTGTGTTTCATGTTAATTTTCACAAAGGCATGTGAGTTTGATGTGTGATAACATAAAGGTGTGTGTATTGTGTGCATGTATGTTTAGAAATATGTGAAAATTTGAGAGCAGCCTGTGATCATTTCCATGAAAATGAAACAAATATGCAGCATCATGCAAAGATAGAGAGGCTCGTCCCTAAACCAGAGCTAATATTAAATCATTCTACCCAACATAAACACATAAAATTGTGTGGCGATTTTGATTCACACAGAACAAAGGCAGCATTCTACCTGCGTGGACTTGACTCAAGAAGGACAAGTTACCTTCTAGGCTACAAGCCGGTCACCCTGCCTCCATTGCAATGGCCCTTTTGTTAAGAGACAATGTCACAGAGGAGGAAACAGAACAAAAAAATGAAAAAAGAGAAGGAAAGCAATTTTTGACCTGGAGAGATGGCTCAGCAGTTAAAAGCATTGGCTGCTCTTGCAGAGGTCCCAGGTTCAGTTCCCAGCACTCATATGACAGCTAACAACCGTCCATAAGCCCCAGTTCCGGGGACACCAATGCTTTCCTCTGGCCTCCTTGGGCATTGCAATCATATCATGCAATACATACACGCAGGCAAAACTTTTGTACACATAAAGTAAAAATTAATCAATCGTTTTTAAAGTTTAAAAGAAATTTAGTGTGTGTGTGTGTGTGTGTGTGTGTGTACATACCGTGAGGCATGTGTGGAGAGCAGAGGACAGGTATCAGGAGGCAGTTAGTTCTGTCCTGCCCTAAGGATCTCAGGGATTCAACTCATGTTGTTTGACTTTGTAGCAAGTTCCTTTACCTACTGAGCTATCTCACCATCCCTGGAAGCAGGGTTTGTTTGCTTTTACACATTTGTTTTCTATTTATTTATTTATTTATTTATTTATTTATTTATTTATTTACTTACTTACTTACTTACTTACTTACATGTGTATATGAGCAAGTGTGTGTATGGGTGCTTGCTGAAGCCAAAAGAGGGCATCAGATCTTCTAAAGCTGGAGTTACAGGTCCTTGTGAGCCACTTGACATAGGTACTAGGACCTATTGGGTTTAATATGTGCAATTAGGTTAGATCTATCCAGGCGTGAACACCAGATAAAGAAGGACAGACACCAGGCTTAGGTCACTCTGGGATATATTTCAGGAATAACCATGGCTAAGCAGCCAACACCAAAAGATGGCTTCCGGATCAGGCCCCTTTAAATGTCTTGGGTGGGACTTCAGGTAAAGAGGAATTAGTCATTGAATGACCCTTTCTGAAGGAAGTAGACAATCTGCTTGTCCCTTGGAATGGTGAGAGAGCCAGAACTAACAGGAACCAAGCTGGTCCTCTTCCAGAGCACAAGTTCTATTAACTGTTGAGCCATCTTTCAGCCTCATGAAAGCAGGGGTTTTTGCTGTTGTTGTTGTTAATGCCTTCTTTTGTAACCATGTACCTCTTCCCTTTCTTGGTCCATCATTTTAGGGGACTGGGATGATGTTTACAGATACGTGTCTTGGAAAATGTAAAGCTGTTTTAAGCATAGATGGAGATGACTGAAATAGAGTATAAATGCAAATGGAGACTGTCCCGGGATGACTTTTCCATAGAGCAGAGGAATTTGAGGTCTAGCAGCGATCCCCAATTCTGGTGCTTCAGAGACAAGGCTGTAGAAGGAAATCTGGTTTCAAGCACCTGCCCTGTCAAGCTGAGCTGCCAGTTCAAAAATTCCTAATTCCGTGCTGAACCTATCCGGGGCTGCAGCACCTAAGCCATGTGCTCTTGTGACCTGGCTCCTAAGAACCTCAATTTATTGTGCTACCTAAGATAGTAAATGAATGTGGGTGTTTTTACAAATTAGCAAATCAAAGTCCTGAACAGCAAGTTTGAGAAGTATTAGGCCTAGGGATGAAAAGGCAAGGTTGTCTGATAACATAAAGGTGTATTCAAACTTGTAGTTCCCCAAATTGATGCTGGAGAAATTGTTTTGAATAAACCTATCAGTGAGGCCTGACTCAGCAACACAGTTCCAGGAGACCTCTGGAAGAACAGGAGGCCTCTGAGTTCAGGCCCACTCTTATAACTAATGTTAAGAGTCAGGCTATTTACTGTGGTTTAACTGTAATTTTGGATTAAAGTTGCAGGAGGAACTAAGGTACCTTGTCTATTGAGTCAGGAGAGAAGTAATTTGTACTAACCTGGTACATCCTATCTGTCCACAAGGCAGATGAGACAGAAAGACCCACCAGTGGGCAGTCTGGCCACAGTTGGCCTGAATGTGGCAGCTGTGGGATTCTGGGAAAGGTACAAAAATAAAAGAAACAAATTCTGTGTCTCCTTCTGCCTTCGGAAAGGATGTGCCCCTCCCAGCACCTTGACTGTAGCCCGGTGAGATTTATTTTGGTCTTGTGTCCTGAAATACTATGAGGTAATCAATTTTTGTTGCTTTAAGACACCAAACGTCTGGTAATTTGTCATAGTGGGAGTAGAAAAATGAGTTATGATCATTAAGATAAAACATTTCTTAATGTAGAAAAATTAGAAGAGATTATTTTCAGGAATTAGAACCTGACTTAAATCTTCCTAGTATTTTTTTTTTATTTTTTTTATTTTTTATTTTTTTTTTAATTTATTTATTTCTGTATGTGTATGAATGTACTGTCTGCATGCAGGTCTGTGCACCCGTGTCGTGCAATGCCGCGGAGGTCAGAAGAGGGTCTCGGATTCCCCTGGAACTGGAGTTCTCCTGGAATTGGAGTTACAGACGGTTCTTAGCCGCCATGTGGGTGCTGGGGATCGAACCCAGGTCTTCTGCAAGAGCGTCGGTGCTCTTAACCACTAGGCTGTCTCTCCAGCCCCCTTCCTAGTATTTTTATGGTCATGAATAAAGGTTTAAAGCTAGCTAGTATATATTTTGAGAATGAATAATTTGGAAAAATCATTTTTAGCAGATATCCATATTCTCTTGCATTTGAAAACAGATATGCAAAACATGGAGTTCTGTATAATTGACCTGGGACACTGTGCAAATGTTTTATTGAATATTTCTATAGACTAGGTGTGGTGGTTTGAATGAAAATGTCCCCTGAGTCTGAGCTTTTGTCCAAAGCAGTTGGGAGTAATGCATATTGGAAACAACAACAACAGAAAGGACTGCATTGAAGAACTGACTGAAACAGTGAACTTCTGCTCAAAACACTCAACTTCCTTATGGAGAATATTGAGAAAGACTGAGAAAGAGATGAAAAGCATGTTTGGCAGAATGCATGAGCTCTGGCGGGGTGGGGGAATGGGGGGGAGACATGGGTCTAGATTTGTTTAAAAAATAAAAATAAATTTATGTGAAAAAAAAAGAAAATGTCCCCCATAGGGGCTGGAGAGATGGCCTAGAGGTTAAGAGCATCGACCCCTCTTACAGAGGACCCAAGTTCGATCCCCAGCACCCACATGGTGGCTGAGAACCGTGTGAAATTCCAGTTCCAGGAGAACTCCAGTTCCAGGGGAATCTGACACCCTTTTCTGACCTCCACGGCATTGCATGACACGGGTGCACAAACCTACATGCAGACAGTACATTCATACACATACGAAATAAATAAAATAAAAAAAAAAAGAAAATGTCCCCCATAGGCTTCAAGTATTCAGACATTTTGTCCCCAGTTGGTGGCGATGTTTGGGGAGGTATTAGAAGGTGTGGCCATGCTGGAGGAAGTATGTCACTGGAGGTGGCCTTAGAGAGTTTAACAAGCCTTGCTAGTCTCCCAGTGGTCCTCTCTTGGCTTCCTGTGCTCATTGGAAGATGTGAACCTTATATTTCTGCTCCAGCTCCTACCACTATGCCTCACACCACAATGGACTCTAATTCCCTGGAACTGTCAATTGTAAACTCAAATAAATGCTTCCCTTTATAAGTTCCCTTGGTCATGGTGGGTTTATCACAGGAACAGAAGACTAACTAATATACTAGGTCTCTAATATACCACTAAAAATAAAGATGTTATAATAGAAAAGACCTTATTAAAATGCATATATTATATAAGATACCCTGTGACTTTTAGAGTAATTTAGATTAGACAAAAGAGAAAATAATAATTATTTCACAGTCTAATTGTGCTGGATTGGATCTGTAGAACACTTCCTTGAAAGTATCAAAGGCAATAAATGTCAGGACAACAGGACAAGGCCTTGGGGTCCTCCTTTAAAAAGGCCCTCTTTAACTCCATATTAGAAATCTTACCTGTGTGGTTATATGCTTTTGCTTTGTTTTAGTTTTATTCATTGTACTTAAGGGTACCTAATGCTACATTCTGTCTTAGGGTACTTCAGAATCAAAACCCACAGAACATATGTGCATTGCATATACATTTCTTATACGTTATAGACATGATATGCACAGATACATGATAATATTTATTTCAGGAAAATTGTTTCTATAGATTTGGAGGGTGAGAAGTCCTATATGTATATCTGCAAACTGAAGACCTAGAACAATCAGTGGTGGAAATTCATGCCCAAATTCAAAGCCCTGAGAACCAGGAACATGAGTGGTACCAGTCTTTGCTCAAAGGCATTTGAACAGTTAGATGGAGCGAAGACCACCCTTACCAATGTGAGTAGGATTACCCAGTTCCTTGAAATCATGAATTTACTATCTACTTGAGCTGGAATACCCAGATGTCATACAGGACATGGGTCATCCCCACAGCCATGTGTGTAAGAACAACACCAAAAGGACAAGGTAACATCACTTGCATTCATTTATGGAAAGCTCACATTTAACATTCAAATGCTAGAGGAAAATGTGACGTAAAGTGTTAACCCATCTGTCAAGATGAAAAATAACATGTGTTAGTTACTACCTTCCGCTCCAGATTATTTAGTAAATCTGTGCGATTTTATTTTTAGTGAGAAAGTATTCCAAATGTCATCATGTAAAAGTAACGATCAGGTAAAATCCTATAATTCTTATTCAAATCCTGGAATATCAATATATTTTGATAGGTACTCCTGATTAATTAGGACGAGCTTTTTTTTTTTCTTCTTCTAGATTTTAATTGGCACACGACAAGGTAAGTTCTAAAATGGGACAAAATTCTTTCCCGGGTTCAGGCTACCACATCTGTGTGCTGCCCATGATTAAAGGCACTACCATATGGAGCTTTCTGATCACCTTTGTAAAAGTCCTTTAAACACATGCTAGGTCCTGTTGGATGGATCCGCTGCATAAGACACAGTAGTGTAACTCACATGCAGCTGGAGACTTTATAGAAAACTCCATCACTCTAAACTTGCCAAGTTCAAGCTTTCTTCATTAAAGCCCTAATGAAGTATGACACAGGTATTTAAGTATGGTTCTTGTAGATCTTTATTAAGCAATTAGGCTGCAAAAACCACCTTAATGAACTCTCATTTCTAAAGGAATAATGAGCTCTTTTTGCATTTTTAAATTCATGGCTGACTACCTCTTTGTAAATAAAATTATTATACTTATGGGCTGAAATATATCCTGCCTCTAAAATTCACATGTTAAAGCCCTAATTCCAAGCACCTGAGAATCCGATTACATTTAGCTATAGAGCCTTTAAAGAGGTAATGAAGTCATATGGTGGGCCCTAGTTCACCCAAATGGTTTCCTTGCAAAAAGAGATAAGGTCATAGATGCAGAGAAAAGTGAGGATGCAGGTAGAAACTGGCCAGCTACAGTCAAGGAGAGAAGTCACAGAGGAAAGCGGCTATGCCTTAACACCAGATCTTAGACTTCTGCCTTCCAGAGTCATGAGGACACACATTGTTGTTGTTTAATCAAGACAGACTGTGGTACTTTGTTATGGCAGGCCTAGAGGCAATCCTAGAAAACTGATATAAATAATAGGGACCACGAGGGAAATAACCTATTTGTGTTTCATGTTGTGGAAAGGAATCTGAAAAGTACCTGCTGTATGTAGCCTAGCAAGCACACACCAACTTGATCTTTAAGCTGGCAGTAATCCAATGGTTAATCAGGAGGAATGCAAGACTCAGAGGCCTTGGTGTATGGGAAACCCCTATTTCACAGGAACGACCATAAGGACACAGCAGGGGGCATGAGGAGAGATGACTAACATCAGCAACCTCAGACACAAGGCTCCCCACCTTGACCAGAGGGCAAGACTGAAGTCTGGAATGACCGACTGCCTTTGTTTCCCTCTCTGCGTAGTCTGCCAGCTGAAGATGAGATGGAAGGAAGATCTCTATGACAAGCCATAGTCTTCTCAGCTCTGAATAAAGAATAAAGCAACCATCCAAACATCTGTGTCTATACCAAAGAAACCTACCATAACAATTAGTACTGTTTAAATACCTATATATCTAATTGTGTGTGCTTCATTAGTAGGATCGAAAGGCTATATGTTATACTGTTTAATACCTAAATATCTAATTGCATGTGCTTCATCAGTAGGATCGAAAGGTTATGCCTGGACAAGCTGGCAGCCCATGAAAGAAAACAGCCAGAACTGACTAGAGACCAAGACATCAGCTCCAGAGAAAGTAGAGTGTTTTGCTTCTCATCCACCTGTGCCCCTTTTCTAAGCCTAGGGAACAATCTGTGGAAGAGGGGGCGTGGTAGAATGTAAGGGCTTCGATTGGGGTTAATGGTGAAACTACAACAACATAGACTGGACACTCATTTGATCAACTTGATTGAACATACAAGCCCCCCCTGGTGGATGGTGGGACCCATGAGCTGTGTGGGTTTGGGCACAACTGCTTGCAAATTGGTTTTACATGAAGGATGCTTGTACTCACAAATTATCACTTATTGTTAAAAAAAATGAAAAAACAAAACAAAAAAGCAGAGAAAGATGCAGAAAACTTACGGGCAGAATGCATGATCTGGGATGGGTAGGGGGGGGGTGGGGGGAAGGGAAGGGGATATATGCCTGAACTGAATTGGAAAATGTTGTATGAAATACACAAAGCATCAATAAAAAAAATGGGAATAAATAAATAAATAAATAAATAAATAAATAAATAAAAGAATAAAGCAGAGTTGGTGGGGGTTTTGTTTTTATTTTTCATTTTTTAAGACAGGGTGTCTCTGTAGCCTCAAGTGGCCTGAAACTTACTATGTAGACCAGGTTGGCCTCCATCTCACAGAGCTCCATCTGCCTCTGCCTCCTGAGTGCTGGGATTAAAGGTGTGCACCTCTACGCCTAGATACACAGTTTTATGTCTCAATTCCTTTATGTTGTTAAGTATTCTGAAATGACACGTGTGGCAGATCGAATTCTGGTTACATAGCCATGGTGCAAGCCTTTTCTACTCTACCTTCTCCACTTGGAGTGTGAATCGACGAAGAAAACACATATTTCTTTCTAGCATGTTTGTAACCTGACAGCCCTGGAACTGTGGGTTAGAGTACTAAACACAATCATCACTGTCTCAAAGCATGTATTTTCTCTTTATGACATATTAGATTATGCATTCCATTGATCCACGCTAAGCCATCCTGGAATATTGCCTGGGCCTCTTCCCGTCTGCTATCGATTGTCTTCTGCCTCGGGATGCTCGCTCTTGATTTACTTTCCTTCTCTGCTTGTGCAAATCCTGGCTTTCTTCTCTTCTGGAGCAAGGAGGGATCTCAGAAGTGTCCCAGGAGGTTTTACAAGGCACCAACAGCTTGCCCCAAACGCAGCACCACGGTGCCTGCATCTAGGCTGTCCTTGCTTCTCTGTCCACCTAGCAGGAGTTCCCTTCTGCCATTCCCTAGAGTATCAAGACCACGACTGTGTGGCAGGCCCCACCACACACACACACACACACACACACACACACACACACACACACACACACACACACTGCCCCTAAAGGCCAGATGGTGCTGATGCAGTCTCAGAAGGCTTGTGCATCTCTTCCACCTTGCAGCTGTGGGACTGCCTCGCATCACACCATGTGTTATCTTTCTACACGGTAAGCTTTCTGGGAAGAAAGCAGGAAATCGGGGTGCAAATATTCCTTTTGCTGTGAATATTACAGGTGAGCTTTACCATCATGAATACATATCTTGTCAGAAACACAGACAAATGTGTGTCTTTCCACAATGTCAGAACTTACTGAATGGCAATAAATTCACAAGCTACCATAGTTTTGTCAATTGTAATTTGCCAGGTACTCTTGATTTTCCTAGATAGCCTGACCTTTGGCAATCATAGGTTTCCCCCTACACTGTATGTGCGTGTGTACATGGTGGGGTGTACACATATGCGCCTGTACACATACATATGTCTGCAAGTGTGCAGGAATGTGCATGTAGAGGCTTGAGGGTGATGATGAGTGCTTTTCCCTATTGCTCACAGCCTTGTCTTTTTGAGACAGTGTTTCTCATTGAACCTGGATCTCACCAATTCAGTTAGACCAGTTGGCTAGAAAGCTCCTGGAATCCTTCTGCCTCCACCCTGGCCACACTCAGTTTAGGATCTAAGCTCAGATCCTCCTGCCATTTATTATTGGTGAAGATCTGAGTTTGGAGGGTGCCCACTTGAGTTTTCTTTTATTTACGTATTTATTACTTGTTTATAATGGTAATTTCTTTTTTTTTTCTTTTCTTATCAATTATAGACCATCCCACTTGATTTTTCTAGGCTCATGTGTCCTAGGGCAGAGATCAGGACTGCATGGTTAGAAGTAGAACTAGAGATCACTTATTGGCAAAAAGAAAGCACTCTTTTTTTTTTTTTTTTTTTTTTTTTTTTTTGGTCTTTTTGAGACAGGGTCTCCCTTTCAGTCTTAACTGGCTGGAACTCATTCTATATGTAACCAGGCTGGCCTTGAACTCACAGGGATCTGCCTGCCTCTGCCTCCAGATGCTAGGATTAAAGGCATGCACACCATACCTGGCTTAAACGGCAGTTCTTAGCAGCCATTGTGGGTGCTGGGAATTGAACCCTGGTGCTCTGCAAGAGCAGTCGTGGCTCTTATCTGCTGAGCCCATCTCTCCAGCCCCAGAAAGCATCTCCTAATGATAGGAGTAAGTCAGTGAGCAAGAGGGGAAGCGCAAGAGTGCTGGGCTGAGTGAACTGGGCTTCGAGCTGGGCGGTGAGCTGAGCCCATGACCCTTTATAGATCACTTGCATAGTGCCTGCCTTTCCCATGTTTGTATTTCACAGGCTTTTCTCACTCATGCTCTGTTCCTTGTATGCAGCCCAGGTGAGGAAGAGCTCTTCTCTCCCTGCCAACTGGCTTCTTAGGTTAACCTTAATGTGACTGTCTGTAGTCTCTACTCTCCTGCAACAATGTATTCTCTCTCTCTCTCTCTCTCTCTCTCTCTCTCTCTCTCTCTGCAGAGCTGCTGCCAATGCAGTGCGAGGTATCCTTCCTTTCACGGGATCCACATGAGGGTATTACCTGTTTTGTTTGGTGTGTTTGGTAAGTTCTTGGCCTGGTTTTTCTGACACAGCTGTGTGTTCTGCTCTAATAAATTGACAGGTGGCAACCTTTGACTTATAGAAATAAGTTGCTTATCAATCTGTGCCTCATGGGTGATGTGGTGCTGGGCAGTTGCTGGTGACTATATATTCAATGACATGCAGAGTCTGAATTTACATGGACAATGGAACCAAATTCTGCTTGTAAAATAGTCACCCAAGGAAAGGCACAGGCTGAAAGCTACTGTTTCATACATGTTAGAGCAGAGCACACACTGATCCATAATCAACAACAACAAAACAGACTATTTTAATCAATTCTTACATTTATAATGTTCATTTTTTTCACTCTTAGATACAGAGCTAATTTTGTCACAGAGCAACATATACTACATTTAAAAATGCCTTTATCTCATATACTTTAAAAGTCATGATTACAGGAGAGACTGCTCAGTGGTTAAGAGCACTGGTTGTTCTTTGTTTTTTAAAAATTTTATTTATTTTTGTATATGTATGAATGTACTGTCTGCATGTAGGTTTGTGCACCCATGTTGTGCGATGCTGTGGAGGTCAGAAGAGGGTGTCGGATTCCCCTGGAACTGGAGTTAAAGACGGTTCTCAGCCGCCATGTGGGTGCTGGGGATCAAACCTGGATCCTCTGTAAGAGCAGTCAGCACTCTTAACTGCTAGACCATCTCTCCAGTCCCAAGAGCACTGGTTGTTCTTAAATAAGACCAAGGTTCAATTCCCAACACCCACATGGCAGCTAATGATTGTCCCTAACTCCAGTTCCAGGACATCTGTCGCTCCCTTCTGACTTCTGCAGACATTGCATGACACAAGTGCACTGTGCTGGATAGCTTTAGTGTCAACTTTGGGTTGAGGAAGCCTCAATTGGGGAATTGGCTCCATTGGATTGGCCTGTGGCCACATCTGTGGAGTATTGTCTTGATGGTTGAGCAGTGTGGGAGGGCCCAGCCCACAACAAGTGGTGCCTCCCTGGGCAGGTTATGTGCAGTATAAGAAGGTAGGTTGGGCATGAGCCAGGGGAGCAAGCCAGTGAACAGCATTCCTCCATGGCCTGTGCTTCAGCTCCTGCCTCCAGGTTCCTGCCCTGAGTTCCTGCCTTGGGCTCCCTAAGTGATAACTGTGACCCAGGAGATGTAAGCTAAATAAACCCTTTCCTCCCCAAGTTGGTGTCGGTCAGAGTGTTTTGTCACAGCAATGGAAGACAAACTAGAACATGCACTAACATACATGCAGGCAATACGCAATATATTTTATGCGTATAAAATAAAAATAATGAGTAAATTTTTTTAAAGGCATGATTACCTCAGAAATTCATTCACCAGAGCTCTCAACTTTTCACTTGACAGTTTCCTCAGACAACAGTGTGAACTAAAGTTCTCACACTGCTATTATCTTTAAGAGGAAGAAAAGTCAGCCCAGACAAGTAACTTTCCCAAGGTCATGTGGCAGAGATGGGCTCTGAGCTGGGCTGTGGGCTCTAGGGTCTGTGCTGCTTATTGTCCTTGAGTTCAAGCAACCCAGGAGTCCCGCCCATCTCAACTGCCCAGAAGCAGAATGACGGGAGCTCTGGACAAGAAGCTCATCATCAAACTTATGCTTCCTTTCCTTAGGCACCTGACACAAGGTCAGCTGGGTTATAAAATGTGTGTGTGTGTGTGTGTGTGTGTGTGTGTGTGTGTGTGAATTCCTTTTGAGTGTGCATGATCTGCATGTGTATGTGCACATGTGTGCACATGAATGTGGAGGCTGGGGTTGATGTCAGGTGTCTGTCACCTTTCACCTTGTTTTTGAGACAGGGTCCCTCATTGAACCTGGAACTCACTGACTGGCTGGATTGGCTGGCTAGCAAACTCCAGGGGTTCTCCCGCCTCTTCTTTTAAGCTAGGATTACAAGTGTGTGCTATCATGCCAGGCTTCTCACATGGGTGGGGACTGGCCTTGTACTTTGCTTGGAAAACGAACACTTTACCCACGGATCCATCTCTTCAGCCCACAGCATCAACAAGATTGAAGGCAGTCTTGGTGTGTCACTATTTTAGGGGACTGTCTTTCTTACACATCTCACTCTTCCCAACAGCTGCATCCAGTACCTGGAGCCTGACACAAAGGGCCCACCCTGACTAGATGTGGAGTTTCAGGTTTCTTTTCCGAGGGTCCCACAGCCTTTCTGTGGCATCTTCAACCCCACCCCACTCATTTATTCCATGGACACACACTGCCCAAAACTGGCTTGTAGGGTATCAGGCAGATTGCCCCATGGAATTAGAGCTGGGTTACACAACATGTAGTTTCTAATAGCAAATTAAATTAGAAAAATTGTCAGTGGAAAAGATAATTTTTATAGAGTTGACATTTTTACAAGAATTGGTATCTCAGGGAAAGTTGCCCAGGGTAATAATTTATTATTATTACCCTGGGCAACTATTTATTATAGGTGTTGCAAATTGGAATGTTGATAATTAGATTTCACATGTTGCTCTCAGTGCTTACTCCTGGACTATCCACTGCCCTGCTGATCCCGGGAGGGGAATAAGCATTTAATTTTTTAAAAACACACACCTTTATTTCCAATACTCTGGAGCCAGAAGAAGGCAGATCTCCATGAGATGGGGGCCAGCCTTGTCTATATAGTAAGTTCCAGGCCAGCTGGGGCTACAGGGACTTACCCCTATCCTCTCCAAAAGCATCTGTAAACTTTTAGAACTTATATTGCAAGTATCTCCTCTTGGATTGGTTGTTTAGAACTTACACTGCAAATATCTCCTCTTGGATTGGTTATTTTGTAGCCTCGATGCTTGTTCTTTGGTGTTTCCATTCCAGGCACTTGTGTGGACAGTGTCTTGTTGACTACCCTGTCTTCAATAAGAAAATGTCTCCAGTTCTGCCAGTTCAACCAAGGGTGCTTTAGAGTCTGAGTTCTACTCCAGGTGGCTGTTGTAGACTGCTAGGGGCCACCTTGCATGCCTGGAGGGCTGCATTCATCTCCTCTCTGGGGCTTCCAGCCTCATTCATGTGACACCGAGAGAATAATGAAGGCATTTGTAGATTTATTTATTTATTTATTTATTTATTTATTTATTTATTTATTTAGTCTTTTCGAGACAGGGTCTCCATGTAGCCCCAGCTGTCCTGGAGTTTGCTCTGTAGACCAGGCTGGCTTTGAACTCACAAATATCCACCTGCCTCTGCCTCCCAGTGCTAAGATTAAAAGCATGCACCACCACGATCGGCTACTGTAGACATTTTTAGAAAGAGGCTATAGAGCACTAATCAGAGCCCTGGACAACTGAAGATGCTGTAAAGAAAGCAGTCATTGGCAGGCATGAAGTTCACACAGCAGGTCCCCAAAGGTCTGCTGTGTTCAGGGTTCTTGCCAGGTCTGAGGCTATCTTAGTACAGTGATGTATTTCCAAGAACAAAGAATGTGAATGGTGCATTTTAAGGACTTTGTCATTTTTACTTTACAGTGTAAAGACAAATGGGCAGGCACTGGGGAGAATGAGCCCTGTGCCTGGGCTCACCAAGGAGTACTTCCGAGGCGGCCTCAGGAGTGACCCTGCTGTAGTTGTTGTCCCTCTCAGCCTGTATATGCTCCCTCAGAGGGGTCCCCAAAATGTCATGGGCTGCCTCCCCAGCCCCACAACAGCCTTTGCAGCTGCTTCTCTGAGGTCCGGATGACTTCCATTTTCTGTCCTCTGCATGGTCATGGGGTGCTCATTCACTGCTGTCTTTCCTCTCCTCTGACCATTGTGATACTTTGGGCTTTCTGTCCCCATGATTGAATGGGTAGAGGAACCTGCTCTCCTCTTGTGAATGACAGGCAAAACCCCAGGAAAATAAGCTGCCAGGCTGACAGCGACCCTGTGCAGGAAACCAGCAATGAGGAGAACAGATATGGGGAGGATAAGGAAAAGCCTGGTAGGCTTTAGGGCCAAGTAGCTAAGTGGAAGCCAGACACAGAGCAGATCTCAGAACTAGAAGCAGTACTCTTGGGGTTCATAGTGCCACCAGGAGGTGCGTGTTCACCTTGACTCATGAATGGAATTGCAATAGGAACCAGGACCTGAAATTGCATAAGGCTTCCTTCCCTAGCTTCTTAGCTTAAATCATGCTAAGCATCCTGGCCAGAGGGAAGGCATTCTAAAGAGAGACACTTGTGGCCTTCCTTCTACCACCAGACCATTGAAATGATGTACCCCAAGGAACTGGAATTTCCCTGGGAATTCCATGGTGGAGGAAGGGAGAGGATGAACCTGGTGCCAGCCATGGGTGGAGCTTGCTTTCCAGGGAGAGAATTCACATAGTTCTGACGACTTGTCAGACCACTTCTCAGGACAGGCTGGACAACAGAGGAAGATGGATCAGTGATGGGCAGGACCACGCCTTGACAAGGACTTCGTGGTTATACACACCTCTTGGCCTCTGTGCTTAACCCTGTTGGAGTTTACTAATCATCTGATGGTCCTTTCGTCACATGTGGCCACAATCCACATGATATTCTTCCCTTCTAGAACCAGGCCTGGCAGTCCCACAGGACTGCAAGCTTCAAGGCTGTCTCCTGCCTGCAGGCAGACAGTCTCTAGGCTTAGCTCTGGCAAGGGGGGTAGGGGGAACCATGAGAAAGTTACCTAACAGAATAGAAAGACAAAGAAAGATAGACACAGACTGAGAGAAAGTCCAGGGGATAAAACTCTCTCTCTTCTTCATGCCAGCAGTGTGTTTATATACCAAAGGTTACTATGCTCTGGACAAGGAAGTGGGGGGGGCAGGCAGAAGGGAGGGCAAGCCACCTTGGCTCTTACCAGGGGGGCTGCAGAGCTCCTGTTTGTGCAACCAGTAAATTAGAGGTGACATTTTGCTCAATACCTCAAGGGAAGGGGCCATCTGGTTCTGGAATTTTACAGATAGGTGAGGCAAGAAAACACTATAATATCCCGGACCTTCCTGAGCTACAGATAACTCACAGAAACAACTGAATGCCCACAGAGATATCAGATAACTCTCAGGGGTTTTGCAGGACAGGTCTTACAAGTTCTTGCCTCAAGCCAGGCAAAGTTTCATTCCTACATAAACCTTGTATCAGGATCCTGAGGGTGAATTTAGGGCATGCTTGGATCTCTTTATTTGTTCCTCTTCTTGGTGTGGCCACATGGAATAAATCTCTTTTCATTATTGTCTCTTTAACAAGCTACACATGACAATATAGAGCATGTGCTAAGAAGTATGTGTTGTGTGATTGGCCCAAAAGCCCACACTGGCATGCAAAAGGCCCTATGTGCTATAAAGGATATGCTGCCTTTCTTAATAAATCGTCTCTGCTTCTAATACTATCCATGCATCTCTGTCCAATTTATTGTTCAGGACACAAAAACCTAGAAATTCTAGCAGGAGCCCTCTGGGCCTTGATATCCAGCTGTAACAGTGTTAATTGAGCCAGTACAAGCAGTATAAAGTCTGAAAATGGCTCACGTGCCTCTTGAGCCAAACTGTGTACTTGGTTTTCAAACATGTGTTTTGTTCTCATTTTTTATTGATTTTTTTCAAAATTCATACAATATATTTTGATCATATTTAGTTCCCCTCCCCTATCTGCATCCCCTTTTCTAATCTCCACCCAGTTTCATGTACTCTATTCTTTATCTATCTATCTATCTATCTATCTATCTATCTATCTATCATCTATCATCTATTGTTAGGTTTGAAAAATGCACAGAAAAACTCTCAAGCCCAAGATTCAATCTTTGAAACAAAATTTATTTAATTTGTTGATGCATCAGAAGCCAATTGAGAAAACTGGTGCAACAGGGGAGCCAAATTGTTGATGCACCAGGGACACAACACACTCCATGCAGGGATGAGTGCAACCTTGACCATCTGTTACAGAGAGCTTTTAAAGACAAAAACTACACAAACCACAAACCAGGGGAGCATGAGTGATTGTTAGTGAAACACAATGCAAGCAATGGTGACCTTTAAGCTGATTAGTTGTGTTTAAGCAACAAGAAGCCCCTTGGGGGAGTAAATGCACTCCTTCGGGGCTGGGAAAGTTCATCCTGACCTCAGGTATCTTTGGGAACTGGGAACTCAGGGCTGAACTGTATTCTTGCTGTTAAGGTAGTCATGGGAACCAGGCTTGCTTTAATTAACTCAATTTTCCAGTTAACTCTTTCCTTCTGATTAACTCTTTCTGACCTGTTCCCAACACTATCAAGCTCTATGGGGTCAAATTTGTGTTCCCAAATGTCCTTTAGTGTGAGTTCATCCACTGGAGCCTGGCTAACCTACCAAGATCACACCCTTTAAAGAGACTGAGACTGCTCTTCCCAGCAGCCATTGATTTCCCATAGTTCCTTGGGTAGGGTTGGGGTTTCTTACCTCACATCTATACTGGGATCTTGCCTGGCTTGAGCTTGCATGGGACTTGTGAATGCTGAAACCATTGCTGTGAGTTCATATGAGAAACCTTCCAGCTGCCTGGAAAACTGTTTCCTTGGGGTCATTTACCACCTCTGGCTGTTACAATCTCTCCACCACCTCTTCTGAAATGATCCATGAATCTTTGGAGGCAGAAGTTTGATACAGGTGTTTAATTCAGGGACAATCACTCTGCAATCTCTTATTCTCTATTATATTGGCCAGCTGTGTGTTTCTCTGATAATCATGGTGCATAAGGAAGCTTCTTCAATGAGAACTAAGAGATGCATTAATCTATGGGTACAACAATAAGCCATTAAGAGTCACTTTAATCTATATATATTTTTAAAAATAGTAGTATTAGGCTCTCCCTTATGGCATGGGCCTGTTTAGCCACATGTTCCTAGGCCTGATATCAATATCAGGTATGGGCTCCATCTTATGAAGTGGACCTTAAATTCAATTAGAAAACAACTGGTTAGTCCCATAATATTTGCAGCACTATTGCACAAGACCAATCATTGTTGAAAGCACATAGGATTCATAGATGGGTAAGGTTGATGATGAATTTTTCTTCCAGTAGCATGAATAGCACCTTCTAGCATATGAAAGCAAGCCAGAAGAGACGAAGCTTTGAAGTCAATGCTTCCTTGTTTGTTCTACAGCTCATGTATGTAGTGTTTTCAGCAATAGAGTCTTACTGTCAAGTTCAGGTAGGTAACCAAGAGCAGGAGTGATGGCCAGTATTTGTTTGAGGGTCTTTGGGACCCCTGACCAATGGTGTCAAAAGAGGGAGTCCACCCCTAGCTTTTACTTTGCTAGCCTATCATGTCTGGTATGGCAATGTCACCCTGTTATATGGTAACTCCTTTTAACCTCCTCTTATAATGGATATGTATACACTTTAAGTAGCTTCTATAGTGGTAGGTTTCTATATGGATTTTTCTAAAGGCTTTTAATGTTAGTTATCCCTCTCTCATTCCCTGCACTCCCATTCCCCAGCCCAGTTTGCCCTTCCAATTCCATGGATTTCAACACAAAAAATTTGCTCCTAATTTCTAACTCCTATTGTGTATTGCTGCTAGGTTTACTATAACTCATTTATGTTAATATAAAGAACGACCTTTGCTGTGATTTGAATGAAAGTAACTATCACAGGATCATGTATTTGAACAATTGGTCCCTCACTGGGGGCACTATTTGGGGAGGTTATGGAAAGTTTAGAAGGTGAAAGCCTTGCTGGAGGAAGGGTGTCACAGGGTTTATAGCCATGCCCCACTTCCTGTTCTCTCTCTGCCTCCTTTGTGTGGATAAAATGTGACCAGTCAGTTTCTGCCTCCTGCCACCATTGTCATGGACTCTAGCCATCTGGAAACATAAGTCTCTCTTCTATACATTGCTTTTGGTCATGGTATTTTATTGCAGTAACTGATAGAACCCTTGTGAACTTCTGAGACATATTTTTTCCCATGTTTAACATTTGGAGATTTGACTTTTTCACCACCTTGAAGGAACCTGTGTCAAGATAGTTTTGAAATGATCAGGCTGTGCTGGTTCTGATGAACCAGGTGCAATTACCAGGCAGAAGGGTAATCTCACTGAGGCTTGTTCCTGTGGCTTGTGGACTTTGCATCCTAATTTCTGATCTAATTTACATCCAATTTTTAATTCTGGAATGTCAATGGACAGCTGCATGAATAATTTTGTTCTCATAAAGATGCAAACTTTAGAGGAAAGAGAAAAATGAAGCTATTCTGGAGAATGTGTCAGGAGTGGACATGATTTTCTTAGATTTACATTTTTTACCACATTCTTTTTAATTTGCTCCTCTTGTTTTAAATTAGATGTCTTGTGCCTTTCTTCATGGAACAGAGGGACTAAGATAATTATTTTAAATATACAAGTACTAGAGAAACTGGGATTTTAATTGCAAGATTATTTAGGGTGGTCTCACAAAACACAAAGTTTCCTTGTCTTTTTAAGTGTGTTCTTCATCATAGAAGCATTTTAAAAATCAAGTAAGATGGTGTTTTGTCATCATATTGCTCATCGTGCTGGGTAATTTTAACTGTCAACTTCACACAACTTAGAATTATGTGGAAAAAAGAGTCTGAATGAGGAATTACCTAGATCGGGTTGGCCCGTGCACATGTCTGTGGGAGGTTGTCTTGATTGTTAATTAATGGAGGAAGACTTAGCTCATTGTTGGAGGGAAGGACATGTTTTAGATTTTTTTTCTGTTGCTGTGATAAAACACTCTGACTAAAAATGACTTGGGGAGGAAAGGGTTTATTACATCTTACATCTCGTGGTCTATCATCTAGGGAAGCCAGGGCAAGAACTGAAGCAGAGACCGTGGGATAACACTCAAGGCTGCTTACTGGCTTCCTTCCCCTGGCTTGCTCAGCTACCTCCTCTTATATAGCCTAGGTCCACCTGCCCAGGAATGGCAGCACTACAGTGATTTGGCTGACCTACATCAATTAACAGTTAAGAAAATGCCTCAAGGTCATGCCCATAGGCCAGTCTGATGGAAGAAGTTCCTCCGTTGGGGTTCCTTCTTCCCAGATGACTCTAATTTGTGTCAATTAGACAAAAGCTAAGCAGGATAGACACTGTTCCCTGGCAGGGAATCCTGAATAGCAAAAGAGAGTAGAAAGCTACTGAGAGAAAGGAAGGAGGGAAGCAGGCAGCACACATTCCTTTCTCTCTGCTCCTGACTATGGATGTGATGTGACTTCTGTTTCTGCCTTGACTTCTCCTCAATGGAGTGTAACCTAGAATTCTAAGCCAAATACCCCCCTTTCCTTTAAGTTGCTTCATGGTATTTTATCACAGCGACAGAAATTAAATTAGAACATTTATTTAATTAAAAACAAATAGAAAGATTAATAACTGCTATTGTTGGATTCTAAGCCATGAAAATATCAATCTTCATATAAATATATATATATAAATATATAAATATATATATATATATATATATATATATGAATCAATTTGTCCTTAGAAGCATTTGCAAGGGCTAATCCTTCCTAAGCAAAGATTCAGGCAATATATTAGCTAATGTATCCTGCCATCACCATGACAATGACCTAAAATGATGACCCTATGCTACAAATGAGCAACCTGAAATTTGAAGCATTGCAGTGACCTGTCCCAGGTCTCAGTGAAGCTGTATGTCCAGCAGCTGCTGGAGGGGAGGCCTGGGCTTCCTCCCTGGGACACAGCCTTGACTCTATTACCTCCTACCTTCAGAGCAAATGACATGCATAACTAAGTTCAGAGCTAGTAAAAGAAGGTTGTTTTTTATTCTTGATGAAACCTTTTGATGTAGAAATCCCATTACCTGCAGTTTCTTTTTTCCTGGTTTCATTACCTGTGGTAAACTACAGCCTGAAAAGATTACCTGGAAAATTTTAGAACCAAACCATTCACAAATTTTGTTTTGTTCTATTATTAATTTTTAAAGTTTATTAATATTAAGCTATATCTGTTATTTATAAATTAAGCATTATCACAGGTATAAAATGTATATGAAAAAGGAACATAGCACATAAACAGGTTGAGACTACTCACATCATCAGGCATGTACTGGGGGTCTTGGAATGTGTCCCCATAGATAAGTGAATATTTTCGCATTGGTTTGGTAAGGCTTTACTACATTAAAGACAAAGATGCAGATGCGTAGAATATTCTTCTTTCCCTGATGGTGTCAATACTGGAAATTTGCAGTATCAAATATAAAGACAGTTCTAACCCCAGTTGGCTCCTGCAGTTCTCCTGCTCACCACTGGGAGCCAGTCTAACCCCAGTTGGCTCTTGCAGTTCTCCTGCTCACCACTAGGAGCCAGTCTCCTGCTCACCACTGGAAACCAGTCTCAGAGGCACAGATATATTTTTTTTAATTTTATTTTTTTGTCCTTTTGAGACAGGGTCTCCCTGTAGCCCCGGCTGGCCTGGAACTCACTATATAGACCAGGATGGTTTTGAATTCACAGAGATTCACTTGCCTCTGCCTCCAGAGTGCTGGGATTAAAGGCGTGGGCTACCATGCCTGCTTCATATGCATAAATTTAAAGGCATGTCCTCACTTCAGACACTAGGATCACATGGGCATTCCCCAGTTCCCCACAGATCCGAAAAAAAACAGAAATGTGAGGTCCATTTCAAGTTTGAAAGTTTGCTAGAACATAGCCAAAGAAATATTTATGGTTATTTTTATGATAAAGAGCACAAGACAGAAGCAGCCAGGAAGAGCCTTGTATATTGAGGCCTGGGTAGGACGTGACCAGTTTCCTGCCTCTTCCCATGGTCATCATCCACCCAGAGCACCAGTTCATTCAACAATTGAGAGGTTTTGTGGAGCTTTGGTGTAATGATATTGGGGTTTACTGTGCAGTCGTGATTCACTGACTCATTAGCTGCATGATTTAGTACAACCTCTGCCCCTCTAGTCCTTAAGTTGACTTACACCGTGAGTCTCAAAGCCCTAACCCTCCATGGCTGCTCTTTCTGGCATGCCCTAGCTCCGGCCTGGAATCTCCTTAGCATCAACTGTTTTGTGGTCCAAGGAGTTTGTGAATAATAATGACTCTCCTAACTCTTGGGGGATTTGCAAAGGTTTAAGAGTCTTCCAGGAATGTGAGATAAAAGCCAGTCAAATTATTATGTACCTGAGTATCCTGTGCTTTTCAGCGCGAGTCTTCTCATGGGACTTAAACTTGGAGGAGTGGGTTCAGGGTGGAGGAGGGGAGTTTTTGACTAAATTTTCTAATATATTTGACTCTCATAAAAATAATATTCTTATCAATAATGACAGTGTTTGACCATATTGTAATATTGTAGAGATTAGTTGAAAAACAAGTTTTAAAACTGATGGCTTATTACTAGAGTCACATTTAGTCATTAATAATTAATCCAGTCCTTCACCATCCTGTTTAACCAGAATGCCTCCTAGAATGAGTCCCTTGGGTGCAGGTTTCTGTGCGTTCTGTTAAGATCTACTACAGGCAGGAGTGTTTTCAGCACAGTGTGGCTTCATTATTGCCAGCACCTACTATAACTGAGCTGAGAGACTGTATCAGATCCTGCTCTTAACCTCCTGTAAAACACTGTAATGCTGAAATCCATTTATTCATCAGATAGTATGTCTCTCTTTCTTCACAACTGCAAGGGATCCTGCTATTGGTGCTGGTCTAGATGGCCGAGAGTAACACCAGCTTAGCAAGTGCCTCCCCTGAAGTCTCCACTCATTCTATAGCGAGTGTTTAACCCACACGTAGCACTAGTGAGCTAGCCACTCTGACAACCCCAAATTTGCAAAATGGGCTAAAAACACAATCTACCCAATCCAGATCTTAGAAATATTGGCATGGAGATAGACTTAAAAGCATACTTACAGTTTCTGTTTAAGAATTCTACTTCTGGTGCTTAGAGAGTTTTGCAGGCCTGGTCCTGGGACCACAGCCAGAAGGAGGTAAAATAAATTTGATCTGACATGGGGAAGAAAGTCAAATGTGTAGCTGTGTTCCCCCTAGGAGGACTTGCAGAACCACACCACCACCGTCCTACATCCCCTCTTTTCTTTCTCCATGAAAGGTGGAGAAATCTACCCAGGAAGACCCTCTCTTTGACTCCCTTCATTTTTATACAAGCACACACTGAAGGAAGTGTAGGCATTCATGTTTTTATTTCTCCTTGTTTTGGTAAAAACAGTTTTGACTTGGACAGTGTATTAGTTGCTTTTCTGTTGCTGTGATAAAATACCATGACCAAGGCAGCTTATGGGAGGAAGAGTTTGTTTGGCTTAGATGATTTGGTAGGAGGCAGCGGGAGCAGAAAGCAGAGAGCTCACATCTTCAAGCACTCACAAGGAAGCAGGGAAGCTTTATTACATCCCAGCCTGGAGTGGGGTGTAATAAAGCTGTGAGCTCTCAAAGCCTGTCCCCTGCATACCAAGGCCACTCTGACTGTCTGCAAATAGTACCACCAACTGGGTCCATTTCTTCAAATCCTTGAATGTGTGAAGGACACTTCTCATTCAAAGAACCACAATTGTTCTTTGACATTTTTGTTTTGATTTATGACCCACTTGATTTTAACCAGGACAGTCTAGGTGACCACAACTTTGGAACTATCCATTGAAGCCTGGTGAGCTTACCATTGGGTACATGATGGAAGTGTTAGCCCCATTGGATATGACTGGATAGGACAGGTCCAGGTCGGGTAACCACAGCTGCTGTGAGATCATTTTTTGCAATGACTGTATCCTGCCCTGAAAGACATTTCAGATTTCTTCTATCTTCTGGCTCTTACATTTTGTCCATTTTTCTCTTCTGTAATGTTCCCTCACCTAGAAGGAGTGGTGTAGATAGATGTCCTGTTCAGGACTAAGCACTAGACTGTATTTATCCTAAGCATCTTGAACAGCCATGTGTCTTTGCATCCACTGCCTTCCACTGTCTGCTCCAGGAGCTGGAGGGCTGACTGAAGACTGGTGTCTTAGCTGTGCGGTGTGGTGATCTACTGAGCCATTCCCCTAAGGAAAAAAGTGTATTTTTTTTTTTTTTTTAATTTGGAGAACTGTGACTGTTTGTTCAAATTTGTGCAACATCTGTTATGGTTCTTTTTTGAGTACTTTTAACATTTGCATCGACCAGTGGATAAGCAAAGCCAAGTCTCTATTCCTGCCTGGATGCATTTGTAGCCAGCCAGGGATAAGTGGATCTGCCTTGAGAGTCTTCTTTCCAAGGAAGGGCTTCCACAGGTGGATGATCAGTGAGCTCTCAGGATCCACCTGTCTCTGACCACCAGTACTGCCATTACAGGCATGTGCTGCCATTTTTTTTAACATGAGTATTGGGAATTTAAACTCAGATCCTCATGCTTGAAGAGTAAGCACTTTTATCCCAGGCTGTGAAGAAAGAATTTTGAATGAAGTGGACAGTCGTGTCATCAGCGGGGAAGATGAGGTGTAATCCATCATTGTGCAACAGTCTGTGTACCACAGTTTGTTTACACATGGCCAGCCTCCATATTAGATACAGTGTTCAATGGGAAGTGCTGCCTGACCTAGTTGAGTGTGGTTCACATGCACAGTGCTCCACTGTGAGAGAATGTGAGAGTACGAGAAGAACATACACCAGGACGGAAGTACTCAGGCCTTAATCCCACATTAGTTCAAGTGGATATAGTCTTTGTAAAGCAGTAGACTGTAGCTTTCATAAATGTAAAAGAAATATCAGAGTGACTTCTAGCTCACTCCAAGCAAATATCAATTTAATTCATCTATACTTCCATGGGATTTTATGTGTTAGTTTATTTAACTAATTAATTAGATTTTTTGAGGCAGGGTCTCACTCTGTAGCCCAGGCTGGTTTTGATCTCATAGCAATTCTGTTTCAGTCTCTAGTGTGCTGGGACTCCAAGCATGAGCCATCATCCTGTCTGGGATTTTATTATTAATAATGAAACATTCATGATCTATTACATTATAACAACAGTCAGGATTTATAGGTGCCTGCCATAGGTATCTAATCATTTATATACAATGTAGTTATCAAGTGTCTAAAGGTGTGTGCTGCATCCTAACAAGTCAGTTCTGCCTCCAGCTGTCTTCTTCTCCCTGCCAATTCTCTACTCCTGGATTCTAATTTACAGAAGATATTTTGAAGCTCAGCTTAGTAAACTCACTTGGAACTGCTAAATAAGACATAAGCAAGTCCCAGCGGCTGAGATTTGTCTGTATAACTCTTGTCTCAATTTCTCAGACTATAAAAGCTAACAGGTCTTGGCAAATAATGTATATAAATTTTGTTAACTAATGAGAAATATTAAGAAGTAAAATATTGGGGCTGGAGAGATGGCTCAGTGGTTAAGAGCACTGGCTACTCTTACAGGGGACCCAGGTACCAGCACCTACATGGTGGCTATAACTTCACCAGGGGACCTGATACACTTTTCTGTCCACTGTGGGCTCTGCGTAACAGAAGTGCACTTACATACATGCAGAAATAACAGTCATTATAAATAAATAAATAAATAAATAAATACATACATACATACATACATACATACACTTTTTTTAACAAAGAAGAAAAATATCAGGGCTGGAGAAATGATTCAGCAGGTAAGAGCACTGGCTGCTCTTGCAGAGGACCCAGGTTTGATTCCCAGTACCCACATGGTGGCTGACAATCACCAGTCATCCCATTTCCAGGGAATCTGATGCCTTCTTCTGATCTCCATGGGCAATGCATAACCCAGGTGCACTTACATACATGCAGGTAATACCCTCATACACATAAAATAAAAATAATAGATAAAATATTTTTTTTTTGGTCTTTTTGAGACAGGGTCTCCCTGTAGCCCCAGCTGTCCTGGAACTTGCTCTGTAGACCAGGCTGGCCTTGAACTCACAAAGATCCACCTGCCTCTACCTCCCCAGTGCTAGGATTAAAGGCATGCACCACTATGCCCGGCTCATAAAATATATTCTTTAAAGAAGAAATGAAATATCTTGGGGCTGGGAGATGGGTCAGTGGGTCAAGTGCTTCTTGCACAAGTGTGCTTACCTTGCACCAGCCGTGCATGGCTGCATGGATCATAACCCTGATCTTGAGGTGGATCTTGGCTTACTGGCCAGTTAGCCTAGCTGCAACGGCAGACTTCAGCTTCAATGAGACATGGTGTTAAGGGACTAGGCATAGAGCTATAGAGAAGGACTGCAAACTTTTTCCTCTAGCCTTCACGTGAATGTGCATGGGTGCACATACCTGCACAAACACGATACCACACACACACAACATACATACACATACAATAAGCACACAGACAAATATCTTGATGCATCTTTTTTTCTCTAAAAACTACAGGCCCATCTGTTTAATAATTCCACCTTTAGTGACAGTTGATTTGTAGCTATAGCTATGAAAACTGGGAGTGACTGTAGCTGCCATCATAGAGTAAGCACTTGCAATGTCATGGGATGGGAAGGAAGGGGGGGGGAGGACGGAGGTGGGGGAGATTTAAAACAGAGGCACTAAGAGTTAAAATCTTTTAAACCATCCCTTTACATAATCCTGATAGTATATTACAGAGTGAAGATGAACTTAACCACACATTAAATTTTGGTTCAGTGCTTATGGTTTGAATTTTACACAACTCTTTTGTCAATTATACAATAGGCCCTCTGCCTCTATAAGCTCTGCATCCACAGATTCAACTGATGGCAGATTGAACATATTTTTTTTTTTTTAAAACACGTCTGTACTCAACAGGCTCTTTTTTGGCTATTATACCCTAAACCCTAAATAATACAATATAATAGTGACTTGCATGCCATTTATATTGTAATAGGTATAATAAGTAATCTAGACTGATTTAAAGCATTTAGGAAGAGGAAAGAGGAATATAGGTTATACACAAATGTCAACAGTTCTAAATAAGGGGCTTGAGCATCTGCAGCCTTTGCATTGAAGGAGGACGGGTCCTGGCAAGGTAATGTTAGAATCCAGCTGCTGCTCTGGCCACAGTAGCTGCAGCAATCCATCCCCTCTCACAGACAGGGATAAGCCTTCTACTGAGACGTTGCCTGTGAGTCCTGAGACTGTCTATGAATCCTTCTAGGTGCCAGGCTTCCTCACTTGGGGAAGTGAATGTTTATCAAAACTGGACTCCGTGCCCGTGCATCCTGCTTCCCACCCCCTTCCCTGCATCCTGCCAGGAAATCAGAATGCCTACAGGCTTGAGCTGTGAGACCACCCCCACCCTGAGAATGGTATAAAAAGAGACCCCTCACTTCTGCCATGAGGGCCCTGATTCCTCTCTTCAGATCCTCTGCCATATTGTCTGCCTCTAGCGCTGGAGCCCGAACTCTCCTCACATCCCCTGCCATGTTGTCAGTCTGTCTGTCCAAGATGCCGAGAACTCTTCTAATAATCTCCTTACCCCAACTATCTGTTCAGTGTCCTCCCCTCACACCTCTAAGAACTTTCATTCTTCACAGTTACCACAGAAACATGAGCTCCTTTTACTATAGATTTAGACAATATTCTCACATATTATTAAGAAAATAAATAACATTTCTCATAATGCATGGATTGTATAATAAATTACACAATGGTGATGAACTTCCAGGAGCTTAAGGGAAAGAAGTAACTCTAGGAAAAAGACACCCCAGGAAAGAGAAAAGCCAAGCAGAGCTTCTGCCCCATCTTTATCCAACTGAGTTGGCACCTTGAATGGCATGCTCATAAACATGAAATTTCTGGTTCAGTGTCATGAAGCATGAACTCAGTCTGCAGCCATCCCACCAGGAATGAAGACATCCTGGAGAAACTCTTGTGTTCTTCTCTTTGGCTATCAGGCTATTCAAACAACGGACTCAGGGATTTGGAGTTTCCTCCATAGTGTCAAGCTAGACGAAGGAAAAGACTAGAAGCCTAGTTTCAGCCAGAGGAGGACCTTGTCTCCTGGAAAGAGTCTGATCACTCATTTATCAGAGCACCTTGCAGGAGAGGCTAGAGTCTAGACAGGGGTGGGCGGGGCCATATCTTAACCAAGACTGTTCACTTATACATGCCGCTTGTCCTCTCATTTCGTATCAGGACCCTGAAGATGGACTTGGGGGGTTTCTGGATTTCTTTGTTCTGACTGCCCAGTGTCATTATATTCAATAAATCTACTTTCTGCCCCCCCCCATTATTTGTTTGTTTAATTGGCCTATGGAGGACAGACAGCTGAATCTCGCTTGTTAGGACTGCCAGGACCCAGGCTATGACCCTAACAACTCTGGTAGCAGATCCACCGTTTTCCCCAAAGGAAAACCCACATCTTTGTTTTCATGGTAGGCTGCATCCTTTTGATACATTGGAGGAGCCATGTGTTTTAAGACTTGTATATCAGAAATTATGCATTCTAGGATTTAGGTTGCATTGGGAAAGTAGGAATTGAGACCAAGCTGCTCTGTATGCTACCTACAGGAGCCTGAAGGTGCATCGGCTGACATGTGATGGCTTAGAGAGAATGAAGAGAGGCAATTCTGACCCCTGGAGCAAACATTCTGGAAATACCAGAAGCACTGAACTTCAGGGCCAAAGTGAGGCCAGACACCTGGTAGCCCCTGACTTCTGGCATATTCGATATTGGAGCATTAAATTCCAGTCTCAGACTGTGGCCATGTCTTGGCTATGCAGAGCTTAGAATGTCTCTGTGAGTATTTTGCTTGGCTTTACCATGGTCTGTCAGCACATTTTTTTTTTAATTTTTTAATTTCAAAACAGTTTTCTTTTTATTTACAAATGTGTTTAGTGCTTTTCAAAATACAACATAATAAAATAGCCTTCTTTGCAGGTAAAATTATAACTCTTAAAATTAAAAAGATAAATATGCAAAAGATCCAAACCTATAAATAAAACATTTGGGAAATTAAAAAACAATGGCTGGGCTGGAGAGATGGCCTAGCGGTTAAGAGCGCCAACCGCTCTTACAGAGAACCCGGGTTCGATCCCCATCCCACATGGTGGCTGAAAACCATCTGAAACTCCAATTCCAGGAGAACTCCAGTTCCAGGGGAATCCAACACCCTCTTCTGACCTCCGCAGCATTGCATGACACGGGTGCACAAACTTGCATGCAGACAGTACATTCATACACATACGGAAATAAATAAAATTAATAAAAAAATTTTAAAAAATGGCTAACTTGCATTACATTCACAAAAATGTTTATACTAGCTCTACAAATATGTGTTATAACAATTGATCAGATAACCATACTTGAAACTTTATTGATGCCAATTACTATTGATAGACAGAAGTCAGTCAGGAGCCTGAAGGTAGACTTCATCATGTGGTAGATCTCCTCTAACTGCCTTGATACACAGAAACCTTCTAAAGCATAGACGTTCCCTGAAGAAGTACTTTGTTTTTATGGAATACACTGACCCTCACATGTTCCAGTATCTGATATGGCCACAGAAGTCACGGTAGGGAGAGTTGTTTTATTTTCATGTCTAGAAATCCAGGGAATGAATGTCCGGATCACACTGCTCTGAGGCTTCTGTAAGTGGATGTACGTTCCCGCTTGCTTCACACCTGCATGCTGTTCATCCATTCGATTACACATTGTCTGTGTACTTGTAGTTTGATTCATAGTACTTCTCATGATATGGAAATGATTTTTATTAAACACAAGCTGAAAATACATGGTGGGAAATGGAAAATTATTCAACCTTCAATCTTCTTTCAGCCTTCTCCCAGTGAAGGCCTTTGGAAAACTGCTTTGTTTACCACATAGACTTTAGATTTCTTCCTTTGTCTGAGGATTCTTTTTCTTTTTCAATTTCTTTTTTTTTTCATTTTATTTATTTATTATTTATTTATTTATTTATTTATTTATTTATTTATATTTTTTTGTACAAGATTATGTTACAAATCAAATCTAGATCCGTGTCCCCCTCCCTAACCCCTCACCCCAACAGAGCTCATGCATTCTGCCAAACATGTTTTTCATTTTTTTCTGAGCCTTTCTCAAAATTATCAATGCAGAAGTTGACTGTTTCGAACAGAAGTTCTTTTCTGTTGTTGTTGTTGTTGTTGTTGTTGTTGTTGTTGTTTCCAATATGCATCACTCCCAACTATTTGGACAAAAGCTCAAGGAGCCCTACACAAGAAATACTTACAATTAGGTAATTGACACTAGCATCCACAGATGAGGGATACCATTCGTCATTTGTTTTTCTGGGACCGTGTTACTTCGCTTAACATAATATCTTCTAGTTCCATCCATTTACTACTATATGAAGTGCCAATGAAACCACATATTGGCCAGCTTGTCTTTTCTCTGCTACTTGTATGTACTATCCAAATTAGAGACCAACATCGGACTTGGATCACAAGTATTTTAGCATGTATGGAAACATGTGTCTTCTTTCCCTTAACTTGATAGACATAAGTGCTAGCTTGATGTTCTCAGCTACTGTCTACAGCTGTCTGGCTGCTTTCATGGAGATTAACCATGTGTGTGTGTGTGTGTGTGTGTGTGTGTGTGTGTGTGTGTGTGTGTTGCTGGGTATAGAACCCATGCAAGTTATATATCACTGAGCTACATAGCCAGCTCTAAGTTCTTTGAGACAGGGCCTAACAATCTCACTCAGGCTAGCCTTGAACTCATGGTCCTTCTGGGTCCTGGTGAGATTATAGGTGTATACTCCTAGACCTATCCAATAGTGCCTCTTGATAAACTTTGGTTTATTAGCTCTCTGACAGGGTATGTGACCTTTCTCAGTGGAATGCAGAAGTTGAACAATGTTGCCCACTGGGAAGGAGGACATTAGCTACTCAGCATGCGAGACAACATTCTACAAGGCTTCAGTAAGGTACTGGGTTAGTTACTTTGTTGTCCTCATGATCAAATACATAACAAGAAGCAACTTATAGAAGGAAGGGCTTATTTTTAACTCATGGTTTAAGAAGCAATACAGTCCACAGTGGCAGGAAAGGCATGGCAGGAAAGGCATGGGAGCTGGGTATATTGTGTCTGCACTCAGGAAGGAGAGAATGGACAGGAAGAACGGCTGCTCTGTAAAGCCTCAAGCCTGTCTCTGGTGGCTCCTTTGTTCCAGTGAGTCTCTACCAGCTAACGGTTCCATAGCTTTCCAGAGCACCACTGCTAAGTAGAGAGCAAGTGTTCAAACACAGAGTCTGCAGGGACATTTCACATTCAAGTCACAACAGTTACTAAGGTAAACCAGCCTGAAAACAGAAGATTAAGTGAAAATAAGGCATAGTGAAAAGAAATATCCAAGCCAGAAGGATATTAACCAATACCTGAAGAAGTTTGAAAAGTGTCCTGTGGACTGTGAATCCAGAGTCAGTGCCCTAAAGACTGCATCAGTTTGGGCTAGGTTCTCATGGTCTCTAAAACATGCTCCAGAAGCTGTTAACAATGATAAACAAGTCCATGGAGGTGGTTTAATCTTACATGCAAAGGAATCTCAGATCATGCTTCAGAATTCTCTTGCTTAAACTTATAATTAAAATTTGTAGAAACCCAAATGTACAAATGTAAATAAACGATTACCAAGGTTCTTTCTTTTTTTTCTGCAAGATTCAGATGAGCAGCACCTGCATTGAGCCTGGGTCTAATGCTAGTAGATGAAGAAAGAACAAGAAATCATGCTGTGAATTGTTGGTTGTATTTCTTGGTCCCCTGAAGGATTTTTCTAGAATGGAAAGGACAGACTAAAGAAGAGGTGGCGGGAGGTCCCCAGTCCCCCAGCAAGTTTACCAAAGTGAAGACTGTTGGTAGGCAGTAACTGGCATTCAAAGCATGGTACAAGGCAACTGTGGGTGGGAAGCATGGGCATAGGGTACAGGAGAGGATGAGAATATGCAGAGAAATCTTTTGTGGCAGGGTGAACATCACAGGCTGTTTATGATAAACCCACAACAGAGGAAGCAACGGGAGAGGGAATAGGCTATTTGTGAAACTGCCCTGGCAGAAGATAGACTAAAGAGACATTTGTATTCTTCCCTTCAACTATCAGACACAAGGATAGTTGTAAAAGAATGGATCCCAAAGAATGAAAATGTCCCCCAGAATCCCATTTCTAGTGTGTGTGTGGGGGGGGGAGGCTAAAGCTCTGTTGCTATGGAGAAGAAAAATGTGCCCCCCAGGAAAAGATTCCACACAGATACAACTTGTCATCCTTGCATGAGACTTGAGCCCAGACAAGGATGGGTCAGTCAGTGATGAACAGGACCACACCTTGACCAGGACTGCTTATCCATACATACTTCTTGCCCTCAATTAAAATCTAAACTTCTTGTCAATACCCCAAAGATGGGTCTGGGGTTACTGCACCTCTTTATGTGTTCTTCCCAACTTGGACATATTGAAAAAATGTCCTTTCTCTTCTTTCATTATTATCGTGTCTCTTTAATTGGTGTATTAAGGATGGGTGTCTGAGACTAGCTTCTTGGGGCCATCAAGGCCCAGGAATGGACCCCAATACAGTCAGAAGAAGCATATTTAATGCCACAGTTGCCTGTGCCCAGCCTGGAGGTGCTCACAGGATCCCAGGTCTCCTCTCTCTTGTGCTCTCTCCACATCTTATTAATATCTGTTATAGAATCCATAACTCAAGAGGAATGACATGTTTATAGTGTCTGAAACCTGAGATCAGAGGAGTTTCTATTCTCTCATCTTCTGTGCAAGAATGAACACTTTTACCATTTGCCATCAGCTCTGATTATAATCAGAGGCAGTAAAAACTGAAGGTGGAAACTGATCATATTGTGAATTTTATAGTTTAGTCTTGAGAGAGAAGAGGGGATGGGAAATGAGGAGGCAAGGAAAGAGAGAGAAAAGTATGACAGAGAGAGGGGAAGAAGAAGGAAGGAAGGAAGAATAAAAGGACTTAGTTGATAATCTAATTTTATCTCTTTTTTGATTTATGATTTATTTATTTTTATTTCATGTGCATCAGTGTTTTGGCTGCATGTACGTAAATGCACCCATGTTGTGTTATGCCTGTGGAAGCCAAAAGACAGTGTTCAATCCCCTGGAACTGGAGTTATAGACAGTTGTTAGCTGTCATGTGGTTGCTGGGAACTGAGCCCAGGTCCTCTGCAAGAGTATCCAGTGCTTTGAGCCAGGCGTAGTGGTACATACCTTTAATCCCAGCACTCAGGAGGCAGAGGTAGGAAGATCTCTGTGAGTTCAAGGCCAGCCTGGTCTACAGAGTGAGCTCCAGGCCAGCTAGGACTAAAAGGGAGACCCTGTCTAAAAAAAACAAAAAAAAAAAAAAAAGAGTACCCAGTGTTTTTAACTCCTGAGCCATCTCTCTAGCCCTCTTAACCCTATTTATAATTATAAAATTTTCATTAATGGTTTTGTCTTTTGAATATATACATTTAATGTTCTTGGGAAAATGGTATAATGTTTTGTACAGATTATCTGTTTATTTGGTAAGTTATTAATTCAAAATGCTTTTATCCTTTTGCTTCCAGGTGTGATCAGGGTGTTCAGGGTGGTATGGCTGTAAGCTGTCTTTTGCTTTCAACATGAGAAAATATCCTCTAGTGTCTACTCAGAGCAATATCCTAGGATAAGGTTGTGGTTATGAGAGAAAATTAACCTAATATGAAACTAATGGACCATGATCTCAGTATAACTGTTTTGTATGGTATATGAATAGGTAGTAACAAATGCAATTGATGAGAACCTTACTTCCTCCTAATAATATGTGTGTTGATATACCTACGAATAACAGTTAGAACTGTGTAATATAGTACTTTTTACCTTTATAAGCCTCTACTTTAATCCTCTGTGTAAACGTTGAAATAAAAAGGAAAGGAAAGGAAAGGAAAGGAAAGGAAAGGAAAGGAAAGGAAAGGAAAGGAAAAAAATCTTTCACCCTGATCTCAGTGGAGGGCTGCCACAGGACAGGACAGACACCACCAGTAACCCAGGGTCTGTGAGGACCTTGAAAAAGGCTGCCTCTTGCAATTGTCCTACAGAAATGCCTGCAGCTTGTCATGCTTGTTTAAGTGGCTGAGAATGTCCTGGTGTCAACACTATATCACCTGTTAGGAATGTTTGCATCATTGACCGAAATACCTGTTTTTCGGAAAACACAGACCATTTACATTTCCTATAAGAGCCTAAAGAACACCTACACATCTGTGCTGAATGCTTTGAATCCACCAATATGGCCACTTTCAAATGATGACAAGTTTTTTTTTTTTTTTTTTGCCGGCCGTGGTGGCGCACACCTTTAATCCTAGCACTTGGGAGGCAGAGACAGGCGGATCTTTGTGAGTTCAAGGCCAGCCTGGTCTACAAGGTGAGTTCCAGGACAGCTGGGGCTACAGGGAGACCCTGTCTCAAAAAAAAAAAAAAAAAAAAAAAAAAAAGAAAAGTCCTATAGACCTTTATGCATGTCTTATCCAGGCCTCATTTCTCTGGATCAGGTGTTCAAACTGAGTCCTGTGGGCAATAAATAAATAAATAAATAAATATCCGCTCTTGGTTTAATTACCATAACAATGACATCACTTTCATAAAAGGGAAATTGATGATCATAAGATTATTGAAAATGTAAGGAGGTTGGAGAGATAGCTCAGTGGATAAAAGTGCTTGCTGCGGAAGCATGGTGACCTCTGTTCTAGCCCAGAACTCACAGTGGACAGAAAGAGCAACTCCTGAAAATTGTTCTGGTTTCCACACACAGCATTGTGGTACATGTATGCACCCATACACACACACACACACACACACACACACACACACGCACGCACACGCACACACCCATAAGTAAAATTAAAAATAAAATGTAAAGGAAATGGACAAATGTTTGTACTATAGATATGATGCTATTTTAGACTCTATTTTGCTAATTAAATACAAGTTTAACCCCCATGGTTGGAGCTCCTGCTTTGCTTAGTTGACATTAGGGCAACTACTGGTGTGTGGAAAGTAGAGACTGGATCAAAGCTGAGCTCTATGTAGCTACTGTTCCCAACAACAGTATGGAGTGTAAGGCAGCCCCAGAGGCTACTGGTATTATCAGTTTGATGTGTTTGAAACAAGAAGCTTCAATCTCAAATGAAGTTAATTCTTTGAAAGACTAGAAGTTTCTCCAAAATTTACGTTGAGATAAACATACCCAGGAAGGTCAAGAGCTTTCTGTCCTCATTTTGAAGTAGAATAGCTGAACGTCCGAAAATTGGGACTCTTAGAATGCCATCTTTAACATGCAAATATAGAATTTAGGTTGTGATGGGGATTTAGAATAAAGAACAAGAAAAATATATTTGAGCTTTTCATGTGATTTGCAAGCAAGTTTCTATTCACGTTCTGGGAAGACACTACTCAGAAGGCATCCCATGTGTCTAATAGCATTGGTATGGTTTCAATGAGAGCCTGTGGAAAAGGTAAACTCAGGTAAGTCCACTCCCATCCCCCTTGATTCCTGCTATCTCCAGTGTTCCTCCTTATTTGCAGGGCTGTATCTTTGGGATGGACTGACGACCACAGCATCCACATTGAGTGCAATTGGTGAGCTGCTTCTCTCTCCCTCCCAGTGCACATGCCCACCAGGACAATACGAGGGTGCCTGTTTGCCTCAGCCTTTTTAGTAGGGTGTGTCGGTCTCACAAATGAATATTATTATTAACTATTATTATTACTAATAAAGGGTCTCAGGTAGCCTGGGCTGGCCTCAGACTTGTTATGTGGCTGGAGATGACCTTGAACTTCTGATCCTCCTGCCTGCCTCCACACATAATCTGCCTCTGCCGTGAGAGTGCAGGTGATACGACCACATCCCATTTTACAGAGCTGGGGAGTTAAACACAGAGCTTTGTGCATGGCTGTTGGAAAACCTAAAAGCGAGAAGAAAAGAACTTAAAATGTGCTCACCTGGTAGCTTTATTATGCAGAGAAGCTTCATTTACAAACCTGGCAAGTGAGGGTCTCTGAATCCTAGTCTTATACATGAAGATTCCACGACCAGGGGGCTGGAGAGATGGCCTAGAGGTGAAGAGCACTTGCTGCTCTCTCAGCAGACCAGAATTTGGTTCCCAGCACCCAGGTCAGCTGTCTCAAGACCACCTGTAAATCCAGACCCAGGAGTGGAAAGATAATTTCATATGAGTTTATTCCCATCCCCTTCTCTTCCTTTCCCCATACCCAAGTGTGCTCGGTGTTTGTGGAGCAGCATCTTCAGGAAGCCCTCTTCTGGCTTCATCTGCATGCCCGTGCATGGGCATGCCCTCTGTCACACAATGAGAGATAAATAAAAAATTGAATAAATATTTTTTTCCAAAAGATTCAACTATCAGATCTCAATCACTGAGGAAAGGTTTCTAGGTCTTTGCTTTTTAGTTAAGAAAATGTGTTTTCCAGAAATAATTCATCAGCTTCAGCAGCTTTTTTTTTTATCCATATTAAGTCTAGAACATCTACCCACCTCTTGCAGTTTGCTTCCAGGGGCTGTGTTGGGGAAGGTATTTTGCAGGGATAGGTTAACAACCTGAGATCCCCATCTACATTGAGCTGCATACTCATCCCTCTCCAAACAAAGCAACCAGTTACTGTACCTAACAACCCCTAACCAGTTACTAACAACCCCTAACCCCTCCCACAACTCGTAGTAACTTCCTTTTTGTGATTAAACACATTCTGAAATGTATACTGGACCCAGAGTCCATGGGTTGATCCAGCCTGGACTGGTTTGGGGTGCATGTGCAATAAGGCAAATTATGACTACTGGTCATATTGTTACCAGCTATCATCTTGGTGTTCTTAGTCTTGATGATAAAATAATTTAAGAATGGACTTAGGAGGGCAAGGAGGCTGTCCATCTAGGTAGCTGCCCAGAAAAGGAAGCTGGAGAAGAGGAAGAGGGGAAGCTGTGCCCTTTGAGTTAAGCTGCATGGAGGTCTGCCACGTGGCAGACACGCAGTCGCGTGGTGTGAAGCAGAGCTTTCCAGATAGAGTAAGGAAGCCCAAAGAGCCAGAGAAAGCATGCACAGGCTCTGACAGCTTCCAAAAGAGAGAGAAGGAAAAAGAAAAGCTATGCCTTTCTGAGTCAGGAAGTGGGCTGACCTAACAGAACTTCAGAGGGCAGGGATTTGGGGAAGGAAAAGTACATTATCTCACTAAGCGGTAATTATTCTACCTACTTAGCATAGCTTAAGGTGGACCTGCCTTCCAGAAAGGTGGTGAGCAAGTGACTGAGCTGGTCGACTGGATTAACTCTTGATGGAGGGGACAATGGCCTGTCTCTACTCTTCACTGTCACAATGACAGGACTGTTTCCAACTTCTACTTTCCAACACAGGTGCAATCACTACCCCTGCCAGCAATTCTCCCTGCTGAATGGAATGCTCTTACTACTTATGTAGATGAAAGGGATGCATAATCTCAGAAGTGATCACATCCGTGGAGAAGCGTACATCTTGCATCTACTTCAGCTAAGATTATAGCAGGTCATCAGAAATTCTGGGAAAGTAAATAGATTTTTTAAAAATTATTTTGCTTTATTTTTATTTTATATGTATATGTGTATTGTATGCATGTATGTAAGTGCACCCATGTCATGCAATACCCACGGAGAACAGAGGAGGGTGTCAGATCCCCTGGAACTGGAGTTATGAACAGTTGTCAGCTGGCTTGTGGGTGCTGGGACTCGAACCCAAGCCTTCTGCAAAATCAGCCAATACTCTTAACCACTAAGCTATATCTCCAGCCCCAGGTAACTGCATTTTTATATGTAGACCAATGTGGTTTCTTTTGAAAATAACAAATGCTGAACTTTGAAAGTGATTTAAAAATCAAGATCATGCTTTCTCTTCAGAGGCGTGTGTCATGCTGGGCACTGCTACACAGCTGGCAGTTTTTAAGCACGTTAGAGCTTTTAAAAAGAACCAATTATTGCTGAGCAACTTCATTATTTTTAGCCTAGGATAATGAAATAATGCATTTTGATCCAGAAACAATCCTCTGTCTCACTGGGGACCACCACCAGCGGTGAGGTGACTGAGCTCCACATCTGTGAATCCTGCTACACATAGCAGCCTTTGATCAATCTGCCTTCACTCCGCAGCGGTGGCGCCATCTCTGAGCCTGTTCTGGGGAAACCCTTGGCTTCGTAAACCTGCTGCTTCTCAGAGACATTAAGAAGCAAATTGATAAAGGAAAATGGATTTATCTGAAGTTTGGCCAAACCAGAGGAGATAGAGTCCTAGCTTCTCTCATCTTTTCCCTAGCGGGGTTATAATTGTATAGAAAAGGTGAGACAAAGCCTGGAATTACGCACACATTAATTTGTCAGGACTGTGTGAAATCTCTTCCTGGGAGGCAAGTTTCTTGCTCTGGCTGGTACCAGAGCTTCAGCCTTTCCCTTCCCCAAACATACTGCTGCTGCTGCTTCTGGTACACTCAACGATAAATGTGTAACTGTTACCACTGTCATGTTTACCTTATTACTTAAATACTGTGAGGCCAAAACGAGACCCCAACTTGTCCTACAGCGCCTGAAAGTCAGTGAGTGCCTAACAGGGAACAGCAATTATTTTCCTATGTACAATGCACTAGGGATTATCAACACAGTTCCTACCTAACTCAGATGGAATGAGAACATTTTTTGCTAACAATTTTCCACTACACATTGTCTCAAAGTAGAGGAGAAGCACCCACTTCCCCCTGTTTTGTTATTGCATGACCACACAGATGCTCTTTCAGTCCTGCAACTTAATTTTTATGGAAGTTTCATGAGAAGAGGTTGATTCTATGTGGAGGACAAAGAAGCACCCTGGGGAAGTGGCTCAGAGGGTAAGAGCACTTGCTGCTGCGGGAGCGTGAGGACCCAAGCTGAAATCCCCGGCACCCACATAAAAAGCCAGGTAAAAAGCTTGACTTGGTAGCAGGCTTACCTGTAATCAGAGGCTGTCCAGGCAGAGACAGGAAGGTCTCCGGGGCTGGTCTCCAGCTGAGCTCCAGTTTCCAGGAAAGACCCTGGCAAGAGATAGGGAGAGATTGAGAGAACAGGATGCCCCTTGTCTTCCTCTGGTCTCCACCAGCACACTTACTTACATATGTATGTATGGATAGTACACACACACACACACACACACACACACAAACGAGAGAGAGAGAGAGAGAGAGAGAGAGAGAGAGAGAGAGAGAGAGAGAATTCACTTCTGCTAATGCTGCCCCTAGGCTCTCTCATTTCCTTCCATCCTGACCCTTCCATTTGTTCTGAACTCATCATGTGTGTTTTATTCTGTTCACTATCATCCATTGCTACACTATCCATTCATCAAACACTGGTAGAGTGTCTCTTCTGTTTTGCTCAGGGGCACTGTGTCAAAAACTATAATTAGAAAGTAACTAAGGGCCTACGAGAGGGCTCAGCACATAAAGGCACTCGTCACCAAGGCTTACAGATTCAGTTTTATTCCTTGAGTCCACATAGTAGCAGAAATGAGCCAACTCCAATGGGTTCTGCTTCAACTCAGCCCTCACGCTGTGCGATGGCACACACAAACACACACTAAATGTAACAATAAAGCACTATTTTTTGGGTTAAAGGTTTATCCTAATAATCAAAATTACCAAAGTGATAACTGGTAGTGGCCTGGATATTTTTTTCTGGTTTAACCCACAACATTAGTAATGGTTAGTTAGTAAGCTAGCTCAATAAGCTAAATATGGTTAATAATGTCCTTTTGGTATCTTAGGAGTTTTCCTTCAGTAAAATGTTTTATGAAGTGTGTGTTTAAATGTACTAAGAACTTGCTCTGCAGAAAATTCTTTGAGGGGCTAGAGATGTAGCTTGGTTGGTAGAATACTTGCTTAGCAAGGAAGAAGTCCTGGGTTCAATCCCAAACTCCACATAAACTCCTGGTAATCCCAGTAGTTGAGAGATGAACACAGGAGGAGGAGGCAGTGGAACCAGAAGTTCAAGGACACATAGATACTCTATTTCAAATAAATAACAAATAAATAAATAAGAAATTCTCTGAAGAGTCAGTCATAGCTGTTAGTTTCATATTGAGGGGAGACCCAGTGCACAGAAAGGAGCAATAGTCAGGACTCCATTGAAAAGGAAGCCAGGTTTATTTTAGGCATGGCGGCTGGCATGCCTGTGTCAGGATTACCTCAGTTGGCTTTCTGGAATCCCTGACTTAGGTGGGCTACAATCTTACATTCTACCTTTTTGTGTCATAGGGATAGGGGGTGACAATTTTCATTTGAGGTGCTTCGTGGTGATGGGGGTCAGTGAAGAGGGGATTGACATAAGAGGGTGAGATGCTTTACACCTGGGTGTAACTGTTGTCAGCAGGGATGCGTTCGTATTTGTCTGGAAGGAAAGCAAGCAAAAACTGATTAAAACTGGTACAGGTGAGTTGTTGGATATGGTCTTACAAGCATCGGATGATGCAGCGAGCTGTTACCCGGATGAGGCCCAAGGTTACTTAATTAAGGGATACAGCTATGGGGATTCCCCACTGTGAGGCCCCGGTTTTTGACATTCCCAGCCTTTGACACAGACAGGCTTAGGCTAAGGAAGTGAAGAACATTTTGGCTTCTAGCAAAGAAACTGGCTACTTTTTTGGTCTTTTTACTAAGATTTGAAGTTTTATGCCTGAAGTACAATTTCTGGGGCTTTAAAAGAAATATACTGATTATCTTTGGTTACACTTTCCTTTTGGGTGTTTAAGGCCACATGGTTAGCCCAGATTAACAAATATTTTTTGTTTTCTCAAGGTCAGATGAGGATTTGGTCCTCAGGAGTCACTTGGGTTTTTCGTGGGGAGCCCCTGGCTTCTTTTGGCTTTTCATTTACCAGTTACATCTACTCGAGGACAAAGTCAGGTCTTGCTGGACCAGGCTTCTGTTATGAACATGAGAAGACTTTTCTCTGTGTTGACCTTCCTCTTTATGGACTGGACACTGGCTGGAGTCCTGTTAGTGGATCTCCAAGACCTCCCTGAACAGGAAGAATGGTGACTCACATTTGCAGGACATATCAAGAGATGCCCCTATACATAGTCCCCTGGGACTTAGTTGACCTCAGAGGGCAAGGAACAAAGTTGTCCCTTAAGTCCCTTGGCCAAATTGGTATCGGCATTAAGTATGGTTGTTAACCATCCAGAAAGGCTAAGTTACACCAGTATAATACTTTTAATTACTGTATAATATTTTTATAAGGCTTGAACAAAACCCCAAGCAGCCTTGTATAAAATTGACTGGAAGAGAGCTTTAACACAACAGGTTAAGCATAGCCCATGAAAAAGATTTGAACAATTTCAGGCATATCTTATATGAGACCATATAGATATAGTCTCATCCTTTATCTACCATAACCCTCTGAAACTCTTATCTCTTGCATAGACTTTCTCATCATCTTCATATAAATCCTTACTAAAATATCTCCATTTATATATCCTTCTAACATTTTTTTCTCATCTTTTCATTTCCTTTCTTAATACCATGAGACATAATAACATTCATAAACATATTGACCCTTAGTTTCGAAGATTTACTAAGTAATTATTATTTATTCTCATGTAATGAGATGGTTAATTTTAATAATTGTTCCCTTATTATTAAGCATGAGTCTATACATCTAAACAGTCCCATAAGATAAATACTGTGGTTAGACACAATGCCATGACAAGCTAGTTTTAAAACCAAAACTTTAGAGCATTTTCAGAAATGTAATAAATATCCCTAACTAGGTTTCAAACTCAGCAAGTGACAGAAGTTGGAATTATACATCCCATTCACATTCAAAGCTGACCATAACCAAAACTTACAGGGAGATCAAAACTAGGCAGCAATCAGAAAGTTTTAATTACAGGCAATTCCATTAAAGGACAGGGTAAAGAATGTGGTGACAAGATTTAGTCTTTTTTTTTAAACAACTTTTAAATTTTATTTATTTTTTATGTGTATCAATGTACTGTCTGCATGTAGGTTTGTGCACCCGTGTCGTGCAATGCTGTGGAGGTCAGAAGAGGGTGTCGGATTCCCCTGGAACTGGAGTTAAGGATGGTTCTTAGCTGCCATGTGGGTGCTGGGGATCAAACCCCGGGCCCTCTGCAAGAGCAGTCGACACTCTTAACCGCTAGGCCATCTCTCTAGCCCAAGATTTAGTCTTAATAAGGCAAGAAGGCCTTTGAGCTAGCATTCAGGAGGCAGAACTCAACAAGTAGATCTCTGTGGTTTCAAGACAAGTCTGGTCTACATTGCAAGTTCCAGGTTAGCCAGAGCTACACAGAGAGACCTTGTCTCAACAAAACAAAACAACAGAACAAAACAAATCTTTGAAAAGTGCCTCTTGATCATTGAGTGAAGAATTCTGCTTTCTGCCTCCATTCTTTCTGCCATTTGATACATTTTAAGAACTTTCTTCTATGAACTTAGGTTGAAGCTTGTCTTTTCTTTTTTTTTTTTTTTAATTTTTTTTTAAATTTTATTTATTTCTGTATGTGTATGAATGTACTGTCTGCATGCAGGTTTGTGCACCCGTGTCGTGCAATGCCACGGAGGTCAGAAGAGGATGTCGGATTCCCCTGGAACTGGAGTTCTCCTGGAATTGGAGTTTCGGACGGTTCTCGGCCGCCATGTGGGTGCTGGGGATTGAACCCGGGTCCTCTGTAAGAGCGGTCGGTGCTCTTAACCGCTAGGCCATCTCTCCAGCCCCTGAAGCTTGTCTTTTCACGAGTTCTTCACAAATCTATAGACCATCAGACCAAGAAGGGCACTGACTGCAGTTTTAGTCTTGTTTTCTCTTTCTGCTCTCACAGTTTACTCAGTAGAACAGAAACCAGGAAACTTGGCATCTGGGGCCGGCTCTGCAGGGTCCACTGCCGGGCCTGAATGATCGTGTTAGCCACTTGGTCTCTATCTCACAAAGTGATGCTTCAGACAAGTAACTTGAAAGCATTCTTCCAGTGTTTATAATCTAGGACTTGACTGCAGTTCAAGCAAACATACTCTGTACATGTAATGGGAAGCCCTCAGTAATATGGTCCTCAAGGGGCAGCAAGCCCTTGATAAATAGAATTATTCAGAGTGTGTGTTCTGTAGACTGGCTTGCTGAAAATGACTGAAGTAGCTAAAATACGTGGGGGGGGCGGGGAGTTGCTCATTACTTCAACCTTGCATGCTTTTTTCAGTCAATGGTTTAAATGTTTTCCTATGTTAGTGTGATCATAACATTAAAGAATAAAGCTTAGCTCTCAACAAGAAGGAATGAGCAGAAAATTAAATAACAGGGGGTGGGAACCAAGAAGATGAAGTGTAGCTGAGGTGAAAATGGTCGACCTCATTGAAAACCCCAGGCTCACTAGGCTTTGATCAGTTGCTTGAAGCTGGGTCTCAGTCTTGCTCGGAACATCAGGAAATTCAAAAGAACAAAGAATGATGTAGGCAGAAATGAGACAGATGCAAGACACTGTGTGAAGATGAAAAGTGGGAGGCAGAGAAAAAAAAATCCTGATGTCCACAGCCAGGGCTTCTTTGGTAGGATTTTATCAAACACGTCTGCCAACTTCTGAAAAACTCTAGTCAGAGAAAATCAATGACAAAGACACCCACTAACTTCCTTGGGCTTTGAAACGAGCCATGAATACAAGCGCTGCTGGGGAGGTCGAAGCATCCACACCAGTTGATGTCAGATGATGGAAACACAGAGAAACAGGACTTTGATCGCGTTCCATCCTCCCGTCTTCAGGGTTTTAAAGACTCAAATGGCACGGATCCAAGGTCTACAAAAGTGAAATGACGTAATATTCCTGACTAGAAGTCAGAGAAAGTGAGCCCGTCTCCACCATTTCCTCTGGGTGATGCTTTTCCATTTTTGGTATATTCAATGCCAGAACGTCTCTCCTGGGGGAGGCCTGGCTGTCATTTCAAATGCCAGGGATTCCTATCGCACCTATTCCCAGCACAGAGCAGTCCTTTTCCGGATGCACCAGTTGCTTCTGTGTGTTTGCATGCGTGTGGGGGTGCACGTCTGTGGGGATATGCTTATGTAGATGTGAGTACACATGTGGATCATATGCATGGAGACCGAGGTGGACATCATGTGACTTTCTCAGTTGCTCTCCAGGTTATTTTTTTGAGACTGGGTCTCTCATTGAACTTGAAGCTTACTGATTGACTAGCCTGGCAGCCAGTGAGCTGCAGGGGTCCACCCATCTCTGCCGCCTGAGCACTGGGATTACAGATGTACATTATCACACCCCACTTTTTACATGGATGGTGGGGATCCAAACTCAGGTCCCCACATTTCCACAGTAAGCCCTTCACTGACTAAGCCTTCTCCCCTGCCCCATGAAACTCCCACGTCTGGCTTAAGTTTCTATCACAGTCCCCCTCTGAATTTGTCTGGTTGGAAATGTAGACATGTCCAGAATATTGGGGAAGAAGGGACAACATGTAAGGAGACACTGCATCTGCACAACCCTAAGGTGAATATATCCTTAAATTTTGTGGCTAGGCAGTCACTGAGGCCACGCCCATCCTGGCCTTGTGTCATTCCACTTCTTATTTCATAATACTACCTTTCAAAGCTAACATAGCCTAGCTTTATGCTCCAACTGCCTCTGCTTGGTTGAGAAAGCAATGGCTGGTGAAAATATGAGTTAGGAAGGTTAACTGTAGGAATGAAACTTTGCCTGGCTTGAGGCAAGGACCTGTAAGACCTGTCCCGAGGAACCTCCGAGAGTTATCTGATATCTCTGTGGGCATTCAGTTGTCTCTGAGAGTTATCTATAGCTCTGTGAGGTTGGGATATTGCAGTGTTTTTCAGACCTTGCCTAGCTCTGCAAAGTTCCAGAACCAGATGGCCCCTTTCCTTGAGGTACTGAGCAAAATGTCACACCTCTAGTTTACTGGTTGAATAAACAGGAGCTCTGCAGTCCCCTAGTAGGAACCAAGGTGTCTTGCCCTTCCCTTCCTTCTCCCCCCCACTCCCTTGCCCAGAGCATAGTAGCCTTTAGTACATAAACACTTTGCTGGCATGAATAAAACTGAGTTTATTTCCTGGACTTTTTCTGAATCCGTGTCTTTCATTTCTCATCGGGTAACTTTCTGCAGTTCCCTCCCCTCTCCTTGCCAGAGCTAAGCCTAGGAACTGTCAGCCTGGAGGCAGGAGGCAGCTCTGAAGCTTGTAGCCTCGTGGAGCCTTGCCAGCCTGGTTCGAGGAGGGAAGAGCATCATGTGGATGGCAGGCATGCATGATTAAAGGACAAACAGATGATATATATAAACAACTGACAGTTAACTACAGTAAAGAGCGCATGTCTTCCTCAGGTGGGGCTGCTGTGAGGTGTTCATCTCCACCAAACTCCCATGTTTCCTCCATGATAAGCACAGAATCAGAAGGGCTACTTAAGTGGGGTTCATGCTTAAGCGAGTTTGCTCAGAAGCTCCACAGATGTCTATTGTGAGAAGGGTGTCTGTCATGGCCTGTGTCATCAAGTGGACAGAGTCTAGCACCTCCTGGAAGATGAGTCTCTGGGGATGCTGTGGGGAACTTTCCTGACTACATTAACTGAGGTTTGAGGACATGCCCATAGGAGGCAGCACCTGTCCCTGGCTGGGATCCTGGAACGGTACTGGAGGGAGGGCATAGCAGCAGCAAGCACTCATTGCATGGACTGCACCTGGAAGTGGGAACTAAAATAAACCTTTTCTCCCTTGATTTTGTCAGGTCATTTTATTACAATGATAGGAAAGAAACTAAGACAGTCTCTCATGCCAAGTATCTGCAGAAATGAAGCTCCCGGCTCATCAAGCCTTACAAAGGTTCCAAAATTTGACTCATTGAAGCAATTATCACTTGTATACCTGTCACTCAAAGGGAATCTACACCCATTCAAGAAGGAAGGTTGCACCCACGCCCACCACCACAGGTGGTGTGTCAGTACCGTGTCAGTGTAGCGTGTCAGTACCGAGGCAATGTGTCAGTACCACAGAAAGCATAAGCTGCATCCTGGAGTCATTTAACCAAGAAGGAGTCCAGTCTGTTGTGAGGAGTTCTGATTTCTCTCAGAACTGTTCTGTCCTGAACAGGGGACACACACACAGACACACACACACACACACACACACACTTCGTTCTGAGTCAGGACATAACAGAGTCACAATAGAGAACATGGAATGAGGTTAAACTTTGCATTCCTCGGTTTTAAGGGTTAATCACATTAGCGTAGGAAGGCTGATGTCACTGTTTTTCTTAAAGGCCAGTTAAATTTACACAAGCTGAATATACAGTAGGAAAACAGGCTGAACACATGGTTCTAAATAATCTCAAAGTATATGATTAACTTGCAAAAAGTTCAATTTGTGATTCCCAGAAAAGCCATTCCCATGGGCAGGATACCTTTGCTTCCCTCTTCCATGAGAAAAGAAGGGGTGTGTGTACACAAGACAGAAGTCTCCTTCCCATGCTTAGTATACACACACACACACACACACACACACACACACACACACACTCACTTGTGCCATGCAAGGAGAAAGGTCTCCATATGAAAGTGATTTAACATGAAGCTGAATCCGATATTTGGTGTAGTGCCAGTAGAATCTTCCTTTAAGTTTTGACAATCAAGACACACCCCAAGTTGAAAACTGCTGCCCTGGAGGAAGAGCTCATTGTCGAGTGTCAATAACGGTTTTTTTTTTCTTTCTTTCTTTCACCTATTACTTAGAAAGTGAAATGTGAAGGGAATACACTTTTTTTTTAAAATTAGTTTTTATTGATGCTTTGTGCATTTCATACATTTTTTCCAATTCAGTTCAGGCTTATTTCCCTTTCCCTCCCCCCCCCACCCCCACCCCATCCCAGATCATGCATTCTGCCATAACTGTCCTGCATCTTTCTCTCAGTTTTTTTTTTTCATTTTTAGCTATAAGTGATAATCCATGAGTACAAGCATCCTTCATGCAAAACCTATCTGCAGGCTGTTGTGCCCAAACACCTACAGCCCCACCATCCAGTGGGGGGTGACAGGTTGTTTGTTCAATCAAGTTGATCAAATGAGTGTCCAGACTACATTGCTGTAGTTTCACCATTCACCCCAATCGCAGCCCTTACATTCTACCACGCCCCCTCTTCCGCAGGTTGTTCCCTAGGCTTAGAAAAGGGGCACAGGTGGATGAGAGGTAAAACAGTCCACTCTCTCTGGAGCTGTTGACTTGGACTCTGGTCAATTCTGGCTGTTTCCTTTCATGGGCTGACAGTTTGTCCAGGAATAACCTTTCGATCCTACTAATGAAGAACAAGCAATTAGATATATAGGTATTTAAGCAGCACTAATAGTTATGGTAGGTTACTTTAGCATAGACACATGTTTGGATATGTTAATCCATGAATTACAATTTTCCCCCCTGTTAAATATGACAGGGTCTTACTGTGGCTTATAACATCTCCTAACCTGTAGAGGATGTAAGCTTGTGGCATCAGCCATGGGTTATTTCTCCAAGGGGAGAGCCAATAGCCAATTAGATTTGGGATATACAGGCACATGGCTGCCTCTGCTGCACAGTATTTCCAGGCAGGTGAGGTGTAGCTGGTGCTGACGGTGGAGTCTTGCTTGACTCAGGGAGACCCATATTTGCTTTATTGGTTTAGTGGCCTTTGGTAACACTCTCTGGCATTCCAGAGGCCATCTGTACACTTGCATGTGTGGTCTCAATACATCCCTCCCATGTTAACATCAGGTCTTCGGCAGCAGGGTCTTATTGCCTCTCCTCCTGTAGGAATACACTTTTAACAAGTTATGACATGAACACGGTTTCCTGGCAGAAGTGGGGGAGCCACTGGAGTGTTGCAGGTGACTAGACTCACGTCTCCACCACAGGATCCTGGGAGCAGCCTTGGCAGCTATGAGCATATCATTTCTATGAGAAATACTGATTGATGTTGGATCTTTCCCACATGGACTCCAATGCTATATTTTAAACTAATGTCTAGACAAGGCAGGAATGCACCCTGCAGCTCCCAAGACAATGTTAAAAGCTACAGCCAGTAAGCTTGCAGTCTGGGATTATGTTCTGCCCGTTCTGTCTCCTTTCTTGGCAGTTCCCACGTGGCTCCTTATGTGGTGTGGCCTGCATTTCTACAGAAGCACATGGCTTTCCCTTCTCTAGCCTTGCCACTGTACACTTGGCTGAGCATATTTTTCTGCAGATCAAGAGTCCATCATCTTGGTGTCCAGCAGTTATTTCACTTCCAAGAACAATTGGATGTCCAACTGGAATTTTCAAATGAATGAGCAAGTGAATGAATATATCACAAGCTGCAATGCACATGAGTCCACGTTTCAGTTGCACCACATGTTGGAGGGACCCCCTCTTTTATGAAAGACAAACGGTAGTCAACAGCACCTGTCAAATCCCTATAAGGGAGGCTTTATTTCAAGGTTGTGGGAGAGGGAGAAACTATTGAGATAAATACAGGGGCCAGCACCATGAGATCCCATGGAAAAGGAGACAGCTAGGTTTTGAAACACAGTGTGGCAAGAACGGAGTCTACAGACAATGGTCTAGCTTGTTGGGGGTGGAAAACAGGGATGGTAGTGATTAGAAATTTAAGAGAATTTCTCAAAGTCATCTTCACCTATTCTCTCTTGTTATAATAACCTTTCAAAAAACAGATCAATGAGAGAACTTGTCACCCTTTATAGAGAAACCACAGTTTGCGGATCAGCATACCATCCAAGCATCTGTGTCTATGCTCACAGCTTAGCTTGACACAATAAGTGGTACTGCTTAAATGCCTGTACATCCAATAGCTTGAGCTTTGTTAGTATGACTGAAAAGGGTATCACTGTGAAAGCTGTCAATCCATGAAGGGAAACAACCTGAACAGACTAGAGTCCAAAATGACAACTCCAAAGAAAGTAGACTGTTTTCTTCTCACCCACTTGTGCCCCTTTCCCAAAGCCCAGGGAACAAATTGCGGAAGAGGAGGCATGGTAGAATGTAAGGGCTGTGGAGAGATAGGGGTGAATCATGAGACTACAGCAATATAGTCTGGACTCCTAATTGATCAACATGCCTGTGCATACAAGCTTCTCCAACTGGACTATGGGAACCTTGGGTTGTTCAAAATTTGGACATAGATACTTGCAAAATGCACCACTTACCTAATTGTATGGCAAACTGAGTAACATCAATGTTACTCAGACAATGTTACTGAAAACAACTGTTATTATATTGTAGAATCCCTTAAAATAAACAAATAATAATAAAAAAATAAAGTGAATTCCATAATTAGAAGATTCCTTCAAGAAATTTCAGGCTGGATTTTTCTTTTTATTATTTTTATTTTATGTGTATGAGTCTATTGCCTGCATGCGTGTAAGTGCACCTGTGTCATGCAATGCCTGCAGGGGTCAGAAGAGGGTGTCAAATCCCCTGGAACTGGAGTTGCAGGTGGTTGTTAGCTGTTATGTAGGTGCTGGGAATCGAACCCATGTCCTCTGCAAGAGCAGTCAGCGCTCCTAACCACTGTGCCATCTATCCAGTCCCTTTTTCTTATTGTAAAGTCTGCGTGTGTCTGTATGTGTTTGTGTATGTGTCCTCATCCATACATTTCTTGCTGTGGCACAGGCAATTGAGTGATCTTAACCCCTAGGAGCCTACATTTTCTCATCCACAAAATAAGAGCATGGAAACCTATGTGTTCTAGTTTGTCTTCCATTGCTGTGACAAAACACTCTGACCAACACCAACTTGGGGAGGAAAGGGTTTATTCAGCTTACATCTCCTGGGTCACAGTTCTCACTCAGGGAGCCCAAGGCAAGAACTCAGGGTAGGAACCTGGAAGCAGGAGCTGAAGCAGAAGCCATGGAGGAATGCTGTTCACTGGCTTGCTCCCCTGGCTCATGCCCAGCCTACCTTCTTATACGGTACACAACCACCTGCCCAGGGTGGCACTACTCATTGTGGGCTGGGCCCTCCCACACTGTTCAGACAATACTACACAGATGTGGGCACAGGCCAATCCAATGGAGCCAATTCCCCAACTGAGGATCCCTCAACCCAGGTGTGTCAAGTTGACACTAAAGCTATCCAGCATACTATGTCACAGTCATTTGATTTTAAATTAGAAATGGTATGTATTCTCACATAAAGCAATCTTTGGAAAATAAGAGACATTCAATAAACAGTTGTTTTTTCATTATAAAAAAAAAAACAGAAAAAAAACAGATCAAGAAAACAAAAGACACAAAATTCTGGAGAGGTTGTGGGGAAAGGGGAACACTCCACTGCTGGTGGGAATGTAAACTTGTACAACCACTATGGAAAGCAGTGTGGAGAACCCTTAAAAGACTCAAAATGAGCCTACCACCTGACCCGGTCATACCACTCCTGGGTATATACCCCAAAGACTCATCCTACCACAAAGATACACGCACATCTATTGCAGCTCTCTTCACAATAGTGAAGAGCTGGAACCAGCCCAAATGCTCCTCAACTGATAAGTAGATAAAGAAAATGTGGTACATCTACACAATGGAGTTCTATGAAGTGGTAAAAAAAAGATGGCATCATGAACTTTGCAGGTAAATGGATGGAACTAGAAGCCATTATGCTAAGTGAAATAACACAGTCCCGAAAAGCAAAAAACAAAAAACAGTGAATGGCATCCCTCATTTGTGGATACTAGCACCAAATACCTAGCAGTAAGGCAAACTGAGCAATGTTAATGTTTCATATATATATATATATATATATATATATATATATAATAATATATATGTGTATATATGCTATTTTTTTTCTTTTTACCTGAAAGCAACTGTGTCATTATAATGTGAATCCAGTCATGGGATCTAGAATTACCCTACCACTTATTCTCAGACTTTGTAATTGTGGTATATGGGGGGAGGGTATCTATGCATACTTTAGAGTAATATAAAATTAAAGGAGAAAAATGTGAATTCCTAAACATGTTGTTTTAGGAATTAACATACAGTTTATTTTCAGACATCATAATTTTGGTATATGTGTGATGTACATATATGTATATTTCAGAACGATACAAATTGGAAGGAACAATAACAAAAGGACTGGGCAAAGAACTGACTGCTCAATAGACCTCTGCATAGAAAAACTTTAAGAAGACTGAAAAGGGCTGGAGAGATAGCCTAGTGGTTAAGAGCACCGACTGCTCTTGCAGAGGACCCGGGTTCAATCCCCAGCACCCACATGGCGGCTAAGAACTGTCTGTAACTCCAATTCCAGGAGAACTCCAGTTCCAGGGGAATCCGACACCCTCTTCTGACTTCCGCGGCATTGCACGACATGGGTGCACAAACCTACATGCAGACAGTACATTCGTACACATACAAAAAAAAAAAAAAGACTGAAAAAAAGATGCAAGACATGCATGGCAAAATGCATGAACTCAGGGGGTTGGGGGACCTGGAAAGGGGAATGAGTGTAAATTGGACTGAGAAATGATGTATGAATGAATTGCACAAAACTTCAATAAAAAAATTATGGACTCACAGCTCTAGAGGCTCAGAAGTCCATGAGCACAACAGCACGAGGGCCTCATGTGCCTTCAGCTCACATGGGAAAGGGAAAGATGCAAGGCATAGCTTTGCCTTAAAAGAAGATCTCCCTCTCGCTGGCGCTGGAGAGATTACTCAGTTCTGAGGTATCTGATACCCTCGTCTGTCCTCTACAGGCATTGCACAACAGGGGTGCATTTACACAGATCTACACATAACACTTATATATGTAAAAAAAATAAATTCCCCCTCTTGCAATTACTATTAATATCTTCAATAATTATCCATGCCTACTATAAAGCTATCAGATGCTACCTCATTCCTGGCAGTCCTGTGGCCTCTAAACACTTACATTGGGAATCAAGTTTCAATATGGATTTTTTTGATGACAAATCATGCCCAAAGCCTAACAAAGGTAGGTAGTTTTCTTGGCAAACCAATCTACGATTTCTGTTGAAGACAGGCCAAGGTGACAGGGTGTCACCCAGACTATGGTGGAGGATGAGGAGCCTCATTAGACCACACAAGTGATCAGATGTTGAGAGCATCGTGCTAACATGATTTTGCAGAGTTATTTCTAAGCAGGATTTTATAGACATGAGTGAAACTTCCCAGAAAACAAAAACCTGCACCTCCAAACTGACCCTTTTGCAAGGTTGATCAACTGATTAAACTTCAACAATTGTGAAAAATTAGCAATGTTGCAGGTCCAGAGCCTAATTACAGTTTATCTTAAGCCATTTTTAGCCCCATAATTAGTCATTCCTTGCACACTTTCGTGTCTGACTTAACATCCTATGACTAATAAATCAAAATCTTTTGGAATGTATTAAATTAGCAGACCACCAACTTCCACCAAGCCAAGAGCTAAGCCAGTCAAATAGCATGTCGGGCCTCCAACAGACTTCTCTGCAGTTTGCCATAACCTGCCTCTCTGCTGTCTTCACCAATGTACTTGAAACATGTCTTGATTTATGGCTTTCTGTATTCTGTTACTATAAAAACTTCATGAAACTGTTAACACATTGGAACATGAAATTTGCGGTGACCTGAATCTGTGTTCCCAGGTCATGATCACTCATATTGGGCTCTGGAATAAACTTGTAGCCCCTTCTAGGTGAGAGCTGTGCTTTTAGTTGACAGTTATGGCACCACAATGTGGGACCCCAAGAATGATCCACTTTCCACCAGAGGAATTACCTGCATGGAAGCCAGGAAGCTGCATGGACCATTGAGTCTAAGCCATATGGTGTTATTTCCTCAAGTGGGTTGGCTGAGTTCTTTCTGGCTTTGAACTTCCCTGGTTTGGTTGGGAGACCATTTATTTATTCTGAACTGGTTGTTTAGGGACCCTACTTGGCAGATACCTTTTTAGTTTTGGTTTATTTTCAGTATTTGTTTTAAGGTATCTGTTTTGTAAACTATATCTTATTCCTTTTGAGGTGAGAATTGTGTTTCTGTCTTGACAGACAGAGGGTCTAGGGGAAAGGACAGGAGCCTGAGTATAGTATGGTCAAGCCCCAAATCTGTCACTCAGAAGGAACATGTTTCTCATAAGTTGAGAGAGTCCAAGGTCTCAGCCTCATTTCCCTCCGCTGGTTAGCTGTAGACTGGTTAGTATTGTTCACAGTCTGAACCTCTGCAGTGTGTACAAAGTTAATCTACACACTCCCTGCCTCCAAACAATGTCTCTTTCCTTTCTTTGGAACTGATTTGTACTGGATGAGCCCAAATGGAGGTCTGGGCCTTACTACACTCACAGTCGTATCTTCCATTGGAGCTCTGTTAACTTGCCGTCAGATCCTTGCTTTCACTCAGACATGCTAGAGAGAAGGTGACCCAATTTCCAGACTGGCAGCATAATTACCAAGAAATCAAATGATCCTAGTACCAGAGTCTCTAGGGTCAGAGCCTGGGCCCTGGCAGGCCTCACAAGCCAGTCTCAGCCACACCTCTCCAACATGCCAATTAAAGAGACAAGCATAGCCAAAGTAGAAGAAGGAGCTTTATTCAATATGCCCACACTGGGGAGAGGATCAAAGAAGCCCAGTGACCCCCAAGTCGAGCTTCTGGGTACTGGCATGAGGTTTAGTTTAAATAGAGGTCTTTATGACATACTGGTAAGGAAGCATCCTGGTCAACGAGTGAAACTGCCCATCCTTGATCCTTGATTCATCATTGTCTGGGCCCCTCTCCTCTGGCAAAGTGCTCTAACAAGTTGTCAGAACTGTGTGAAATCCTTTCCCTGGAGACAAATTTCTCTTTCTGGTTCCTTTCTGTCTCTCAGCATGGGATTCCTGAGGAAATTCTTCCTTGAGGTTCACTTTTTCAACAGTCTGTTAGATGAAGGCTGGGTCCGAGTGTCTCTATTTGGAATATCTTCTTTCCTAACAGGATGGTTACAACACCACTGTCAGTGATCCACATAAGGGGAGACTGTGGCCAAATGCTGGCCACTGAGGCTGGAGGGAAATTCACAAGCACCTGGCAAGAGTGGTTGCTGACAGAGAAAAAGCTCTGCAGCTGCTGGTGCTACCCAGTCTGTGGTGGTGCTCAGATAGCTGCAGCCACATTGGGACAAGAGAGAAAAGATACTGAAGAATGCATAGCCGTTGGATGGTGATACGGGACCAGATGACTGGATCAACTGACCTTAAATTGCTGTCTTGTAGATTTTTTTTCTTGTGAAATGTAACTGTTCAAACCAGTCAAATCAGTTCTTTCTCTTACCTCCAGGTAAACATTATACCTTGCAGAAGAGTTTTCTTACTGAGGGGTTGTGCTTGTTGATACTGAGGAAAATAGGGGCCCCTTCTTGGCATTCTTAGTCTCATTAATAAAAGAATCTAAGGACAGATTCAAGCAGGAGCAAGCAAGCTCTAAATCTTGGCAACTACTTGGAGGAGGAGGAGGTGGAGGAGGAGGAAGAGGAGGAGGAGGAGGAGGAGGAGGAGGAAGAGGGAGAGGACAAGGGAAAAAGCCATACTGCTTGAATTAAGCTGGTGTGGAGTTCAGCCTCATGGCAGCAGGCAGTCATGTGCCAGGAAGAGGGGCTTTAGAAAGAGTAAGGGGCCTCAAAGTGTCGGGGGAAGCGTGCTTGGAACAAAAAGAGGAAAGGGAAATTTATGCTTTTCTGAGTAATTCAGAAAAGCAGGCAGATTTTTTTTTCAAAGCCAATTTTTTTATTGAAGCGCTGTGCATTTCATACAAATTTTCAAATCAAATCTAGACCTGTGCCCCCCTCTCTGCCACCCCACCAGAGCTCATGCATTCTGCCAAACATGTTTTTCATTTTTTTCTCAGTCTCTCTCAAAACTCTTGATGCAGAAGTTTACTCTTTCAAGCAGAAGTTCACAGTTTCAGTCAGTTCTTTGACCCAGTCTTGTGTTGTTGTTGTTATTCCTTCCAATATTCATCACTACAAAATATGCATGTATGCATGCCACATATATCATAGATTTTAGCTTCTTTAGCTTATGATTTTTTTCTTTATTAGGCTGAAAGATGTCATGTTTGAAGGTTCCTCCTTGGCAAGCCCAAACCACCATCAGTTCTGCCCTTGTGCTCCACACTGGGGTTTTCCCTTCCCATGGTCACCAAATGAGGCCCAGTAAGCACCACATCCTGTCTTGATCTTCCTGTACTGGTCTCCGTGATACAGCCTGGGTAGTCCAACAATGGCAGTCTATATTCTGAAGAGGCTGAAACCCCAGTAGTAGCTCAGTCCACAAGCTGGATGTCTCAGCAGTTCCCATCTGGCACTGAAGGTTTGGAGGATTCTTGGAGAGACGTGAGTCTTCAGTCCATGTTGGAAGGTTGAAAAGCTGTGTCTCATTTCTTTGAAGGACGTCAAAAGCAGAGGCATCCACAGGGTAGCTGCACTTGCCAGTAAGACAGGCAAAACAACTGTGCTCTTTTTTTTTTTTTTTTTTTACTTTTGTCTTTTTACTAAGATCTCAAGTTTTATACCTGAAGTACAATTTCTCAGGACTTACTATTTATTTATTTCTGGTTATACTTTCCTTTTGGATGTTTAAGGCCATACAGTTAGCCCAGATTAACCAAGGTTTTTGTTTTCTCAAGGTCAGTTGAGGATCTGGTCCTCAAGGGTCACTCAAGTGTTTTGGGGGGAAGGGAACCCCTGGCTCCTTTTGGCTTTTCAATCACCAGTTCCATCCACTCAAGGACGATCAGGTCTTGCTAGACCAGGTTTCCCTTTTAGAAGCATCAGCAGACTTTCCTCATTATAGACTGGACACTGGCTGAAGTACTATTAGTGGATCTCCAAGACCTTTCTGCACAGGAAGACTGGTGACTCACATTTGCAGGACATGTCAAGAGATGCCCCCATGCATGGTCCCCTGGGACTTAGTTGACCGCTGAGGGCAAGGAACAAAGTTATCTCTTAAGACCCTTGGCCAAATTGGTATGGACATTAAGTATGGTCTTTAAGGATTCAGAAAGGCTAAGTTACACCAGCCTGATACTTTTAACTACTGTATTAATATTTTAGAAAATGCTTGGACAAAAGCTTAAGCAGCCTTCTATAATAATTTTTAAAAATTTTTTAAATTTAATTTTATTTATTTCTGCATGTGTATGAATGTACTGTCTGCATGCAGGTTTGTGCACCCGTGTTGTGCAATGCCGCGGAGGTCAGAAGAGGGTGTCAGATTCCCCTGGAACTGGAATTCTCCTGGAATTGGAGTTTCAGACGGTTTTTGGCCGCCATGTGGGTGCTGGGGATCGAACCCAGGTCCTCTGTAAGAGCGGTCGGCACTCTTAACCTCTAGGTCATCTCCAGCCCCTCAAGCAGCCTTCTATAAGAAATACTAAGAAGCACTCCCATAAAATAAATGCTGTGTTTAGACATAATGTCATGACAAGCTAGTTTTTTCTGCATTCCTTTGATCTTATATTCCTCTAAAGTATACATACATATCCTTCATCCATATATCAAAACTTCCTAACTCTGAAAATAAATGGTAGCTTAGTTCTAGCACAGTTGTATTCAGATCACAAGGAATATAACATTAACATTGCTCAGTTTATCTTACAACTGGGTAATTGGTGCTAGCATCCACAGATGAGGGATACCATTTGTCATTTGTATTTCTGGGACCATGTTACTTCACTTAACATGGTATCTTCTAGCTCCATCCATTTACCTGCAAAGTTCATGATGTCATCTTTCTTTACCACTGCATAGGACTCCATTGTGTAGATGTACCACATTTTCTTTATCCACTCACCAGTTGAGGGGCACTTGGGTTTGTTCCAGCTCTTTTATTGTAAAGAGAGCTGCAATAAACATGGCTGTGTATACATCTCTGCGGTAAGATGAATCTTGTGGGTATATACCCAAGAGTGGTATGACTTGGTCAGGTGGTAAGCTCATTTTGAGTGTTTTAAGGGTTCTCCACACTGTTTTCCATGGTGGTTGTATGAGTTTACATTCCCACCAGCAGTGGATGAGTGTTTCCCTTTCCCCACAACCTCTCCAGCACTTGGTATCATTTGTTTTCTTGGTCCTAGCCAGTCTTATTGGAGTGAGATGATGTCTTAAAGTGGTCTTAATTTGCATTTCTTTATTAGTGATGTTGAACACTTTTTAAGATGCTTCTCAGCCATCTCTAGTTCCTCACTTGTGTAGTCTCTATTCGGCTCTTTGCTCCATCTTTTGAGTGAGTCATTTGCTTTCTTTTTTTCTTTGTTTTTTGAGTAGTTTATGTATTCTGGAAATCAATGCTTTGTCAGATGTATCTGCAGTGAAGGTTCCCCCCACTCTGTGGGTTTTCTCTTCACTTCCTTAATTCTTTCTTTTGATGTACAGAAGTTTTTGACTTTAATGAGGTTCCATTTGTCAATTGTTGACCTTATTTCCTATGCAGCTGCTGTCTGATTTAGGAAGTCTTTTCCTATGCCTATGACTTGTAGTCTGCTGCCAAGTTTGGGTCCTGTAACAAAAACAGCTATGGAAGTTATTCACCACTTCTGGTCTTGTGTCATATAAGGAGCAGAGTCCCTCCCCATCTAGAAGATGATGCAGTATTCAAGTTGCTGTAACTGGTTCAAGCCTGAGTCCTGGCACACCAGTTGTAGTGCTCCACGGATATCTACCAGAGCATCCCAGGGACACTTGATAATATATCCATGTTCTTGTGGTCTAGCACAAAGGATTAGACCAGGGACACATGGCTAGAAATAGAAGTAGAAACAGTTTGATAAGAAAAAGAAAGAATTCCCATGATTAATAATCGTGCACTAGTGAACTGAGGGTTGTGGACCCAATGTGCTGGGCCATGAGGCTCATCGCCCTTTATAAGACATTTCCACAGCACCAATCTCTATCTCATTTGTAGTTTATATGTCCTGGGCTTTTCTAGCACATGCTCCATTCCTTACACAAGGCCTAAGTGAGGAAGGACTTTGGTTCTTTGCAAACTGGCTTCCTTTAATGTTAATATTAATCTTGATGCAGCTTTGTCTATTGTCCTGCCATCCTGGAGGGGAGCCAGGACCATCACCAGACACCAAACTTATCTATAACTGATCTTGACTTTCTTAATTTCTAGAGCTAAGAAAAAAAAAGTTTATGTTCTTCACAAAATACTCAGTCTCAAATATTTTGTCACAACAAAAATAAAATACAATAAAAATAATTTAAAAATTAAAAAGTCAAACACAATGTAAAAGGAAATGGAATAAGGCAGCTTTCTAGAGGTGAAGTGGCTGTCTTGTCTGCTCAGCTGCCTACCCGGCTGTCAACTCTCTCTGGCCTCACACCCCTGCCCCTACCTACATTCTCCCAGAGATACCCAATTTCTCTTTCTAACTCAGTGCACATTGGAGCTCTCTAGCAAACTTGAATCATAGTTAGAACAAATCATGAAGCCCTAGCCTTACTAGAGATACATGGAGCATGTGGAATCCCTTTCCTTCCCTGAGTTACCTTCTAATGTCACGTGCATTGCTCCTAGTAGGGATTAAGGAAATTCTATGGACAATACTCCAGTTTTATTCCTGTTGCTGTGATAAAATACCCTGACCAAAAACAACTTGTGGAAGAAAAGGTTTATTTGGCTCACAATCCCAGATAATAGTCTACCAACTTCAGAGAAGTCAGGAAAGGACCTGAACAGCACATCCACAGTCAATAGAGAGAGAATGAACATGTCCTTCCTTGCGTGCTTCACTCATGCTCAGCTAGCTTTCCTCATTCTTCTGTAGTTCAGGACCCAGTCCATGAAATGGTACCATCCACAATGGGGGGGGTCCTTCCCACCAGTTAAACAGTCCCCCATAGTCATGCCCACAGGCCTACCTGATCTAGGTAGTACTTCATGAATGAAGGCTCTCTTCCAGGAATCTCATCCTGGAAGGAGGAAAGGGTACCAGCCAGAGGGAGAACTTGTCTCCCAGAAAGAGAGTTTACACAGTTCTAGTACCTTGTCTGACAACCTTACGAGATGAGAATGAAGCTCTGACAATCATGGGTCAGTGGTGGGCAAGACACACCTTGACTGGAACTGCTTGGATGTGCGTATAGCTGGTGGTCTTTAATCTGGTTGCTGGAGAGCTTGCTCCGTGGTTAAAAGCATGGTCTGCTCTTGCAGAGGACCTGAATTTGGTTCTGATCACATACTCTGAGTGGCTCATGACTGCCCATAACTCTAGCTCCAGGGAGATCTAAGCCTCTAGGGTCTGTGTCTCACACAGACATACACTCACATATAAAATTTTTTAATCTAAATTTTAATCTGATTTTAGGACCCTGAAGATTAACTGGGGGGCACAGACTAGATCTTTTTGTCCCTCTAACCAATGTGGCCACATTGAATGAATCTTTTTCTGATTTTTGCTGTTAATTTTGGTTGTTTTAATCAGTTTATTGAGGATGGATGCTGGTCCCAGAGTGTGATCCTCAAGTTTGGTATCATTTCCAGAGTGTGGTAAGTTGGCATTTGTAGCAATAGATACACAAAGACTCCTGTACTGGCCGTTGGCCTATCAGTTCCTTGTGTCATTGATGTGTCCAAAGAAAGTGATGTCACGTTTCTCCCTCTCTTTATCTAGTGGCTGACTCAGAATGCTTTCATCAGCAAATCTAACCATTGCAGGAAAAATGAAGAGGCTTCTTATAGTCTTGCATTACTGCAGGCATCTCTGCTCAGCCCCTATCTATTACCTGTGCTCACAAACCACTGGAGATGTTTTCCTATTGATAGTTTTCCAGTCACTGAACATGTCCTATGGTATTAGACCAAGTGGCAATAAATTGCTCTCAACTAATTTGGAAGTGTGATACTTTACTAAGACTGAGTAAAGTTTTGGAAAAGTTTTGCACATTTCTGAATTTTAAAAAGGCTACTTTCACCGTCTCCCCTATGTGAAATATAATTGAGATGCAATAAATGGCTCCCACAGAGTCTGCGGGTCCAGATGGGCCTTGCTGCCTTTCCTTATGACCAGCTCTGCTATGGGAAATTAATTGGTATTTACAGCTGTGCCAAATTATCAGCCAGCCCACAAATAGAACCGAGGGTTTAGTATTCACAGGGCACTTATCCTTAAATGGTAACTTCATATTAATATTTTGTTACCATTCATGTGATCTCAATACTTCGGCTTTTTAAAAAATCACATAAAATGTAAAATATTGGGCTAACTTGATGGCTCAGCAGGTACAGGTGCTTGACAGCCTAAGTTCAATCCCCAGAGTCCACACGGCAGGTCTCCTGACTTTTATGTGTGCATTATGGTATATATTCATATGTACACACATGTACAAATACATACATAATACATAGAATAAATAAGTGTAAACTCTTAAAAATGTGAAATGTTGACTAACTGGCAAATTATCAGTCATTTTTGAATATAGTCTGCTGTGGGCTGTGATGGTTGTGGGACGTGTGTGTGTGTGTGTGTGTGTGTGTATCCATTCCAACTAAATAAAAAGTGTTCCTCTTTTAAACAATATCAAAGTTATACTAATTCAGGAGTCAATATCATGATTTGTTAATCCTTTTATATTTGTTCTATTCAGGAAAGAGGAAACATATGCAGAAATATAATTTTGGATAATTATGAAAAAGAACTTTTTTCCAGAACTTTTTTTAATTAGTGAGAACTGACTACAGAGATTCATCAAGATTTAGTGCATTTTAATTAAGCCCCGCATACACTATCATTGGATAATCATATTTTGACCACTTTAATGGTGGTATCCTAGTATTTGGGAATTGTATCGACACATACCAGGTGCAGTGACAACTGAGACTTGGTTGTTAGTTCAGCACAGGTTACTCAGGTGAAATCTCACCTACATGGTTAAGAAATGAAGCCGTTCAAAGCATGGATGCTGAGATGGAAGCAGGGCCAGGGTCCAGGCTCCCCTGAGCCCTGCCGATGGCAGACAGGAAGCCTCCCAGAAGGGCCCTGGGATGCCATGCACCTGTTCTGGTCCCTGGGAGAGCCTTGTCCAATCCTGTGGTGGAGCGGCTGTTTATAGCACATGCTTTGTCAGGTATTCTTATTTCAAGCATGCTCCTTCTTCTTGAGGTTAAATAAAAAGCCCTTTTCTGTACTTAGTAAATAGCTTGACATTGGTGAACTTGCATTCACCAAATGACACCTGCTGTGTTAGGGTGGGTTTCTTTTTCTTTAATATGTAAATGTCACACTTTGACTCTGATGATTACATTTCTGTTTGATGTGATATTTTTATTATTTATTTATTTTTCATCTGTGTGCTAGTGTTCCAATGTACCAGTGGAGGCCACAGGACAACCTCAGGGGTTGTCCCTCAAGAGCTATCCACTTTGATTTTTGGACATGGTCTCTCCCTGGCGTGGAATTTATTAAGTCTAGGGTAGGTGGCCAATGACTCTAGGGATCATTTTATCTGTCTCCCCAGCACTAGGGCTCAAGTGCATGCAACCGTGACTGTGGAGAGCAGGTGTGGCGAGGGTCCCAGGATGGTGCCCGAGACTTTAGCCAAGTCTTATGACTAACACCTGATTCCCTCCTACCTCTAAGTAAAGCCACGTTCACCATTTGAGCTGTGCAGGTGCACCCTGTATACAAGATCAGGCCAGATGATACCAATAGACTGAGGCCACGCAACCTGGGCTGGGAAGGTGGAGCTGGAGAGGGATAAATAAAGGGACTTTCTGGTCTTGGGGGGAAGAAGAACAAGAAAAAGATAAGAGAAAGAAGTAAAAATGCTGTAAAGGCCCTGAATAAACCGCTTTGAGAAGAACCAGCGAGAGGTGCTTTGTTTCTGCGGTTTCATACAAGTGCTCCCTACAAATGGTGGCCCGTACGGGGATGCGGAGCGGCAGCCACGCTCAGCCCAGAGCGGGGGGCATGAGCGTAGAAGCATCACGGCTTTGGGCTCTGAGTGCACTGGGGCCGTGGGCCGGGCGAGGAGGCGATGAACGGCTTCAGCACTGAGGAGGACAGCCGCGAGGGGCCTCCCGCTAGAGCTGCAGAAGAGCATCTCACAAAAGAAGCTCAAGCTGGATAACGACCGCAGCATAAGTGCAACAAAGAGACTTAAGACATTTGCTGCAGAGACTTCAACAGAGCTGCAGAGACTTCAGACCAGGACTTCAGACCAGGCTTCAACAGGGCTTGGCTAGCAGAGACTGTGAGCTGGCACTTGGAAGGGCCTCGGTGCCGCAGGCTCGGTGTAGCCAGAAAGAACCCACCGAGCTGGCCCGGGCACCAATACGACGGACCCAGAGAGAGAACCAGGCATTAAACTTGGGGCCGAAAGAGGCGTGGGGCGCACAGGAGATGGCGTAGGCGGCCAGCAGCCTGCAGGCAAGGAGGCGGAGCAGCCCCGCCGAGGCGGCGGTCCGGGCTTTCTCGTGGCGGAGGCTGAACTTGGACAATAAAGTAAAGGGGCCCGGTAAAGGGGCCTGGAAGCTCGTTCAGAACTCATTGTGGTCAGGGTGAAACCACTTTGAGAAGGACGAGCTAGAAAGGGGCCCGGTAAAGGGGCCTGGAAGGCTCCCCAGAAGGGGGGACAGTGAAGCTCCCCGGAGGGGGAACAGTTACAGTCTCTTTACTAAAATAATAAAAAAGGGGGAGATGTGGAGAGCAGGTGTGGCAAGAGTCCCAGGATGGCACCCGAGACTTTAGCCAAGTCTTATGACTAACACCTGATTCCCTGCTACCTCTAAGTAAAGCCACGTTCACCGTTTGAGCTACGCAGGTGCACCCTGTATACAAGATCAGGCCAGATGATGCCAATAGACTGAGGCCACGCAATCTGGGCTGGGAAGGTGGAGCGGGAGAGGCATAAATAAAGGGACTTTCTGGTCTTGGGAGGAAGAAGAACAAGAAAAAGATAAGTGAAAGAAGTAAAAATGCTGTAAAGGTCCTGAATAAACCGCTTTGAGAAGAACCAGTGAGAGGTGCTTTGTTTCTGCGGTTTCATACAAGTGCTCCCTACACGTGACTAGATTTTTTTATGTGGTTTCAGGGGATAGAACTCAGGTCCTCCTGCTTTCGAGACAAACTCTTGGCAGACCGAGCCATCTCCCCAGATGAGAGTGCCTTCTTTTAGAAAGAAGTGGTAATGGCAAAAGTAGTTTGAAGAGTAATTACTGGAGCATACATGCCACTCCTTGAAGACAGATATGACTTGGGGATGAACAATTTTTCACATAACTGATACTATACTTAGGATACAACTGAATGTATCTGAATGAAGTATGTGTGTCTGGGAAAAAGTAAACACAAGATTTTGGAAGACATTTTCTGGGCTGAGGCTGTATCTCAGTGCTTGGCCACCATGCAAGAAGCCTTGGGTTCCATCCCTAGCACTACACAAACCAGAATTGATGATGCATAACTGTGTTGCAATACTCCAGAGGAGGAGGCAGGATTTTGAATTACAGGTCCAACTCAACTACATACTGAGTTTGAGGCTAGCTAAGATGGAGTACATAAAACCCCATCTCAAAGAAAGAAAAAAGACATTTTCAATCTGTGAAGACAATACATATTAAGGTCATGTTTATCACCACAAGCCTCTCTAGGCTGTAGCACATTTGGTTTCCTTAGCAAGAAGAAATGACAAGGGACAAGTAACTCAGAAGGAAATGTTTTGAATTGACAGTCTTATAGAAACTCCAGCTCATTTCTCTTGGAAAGAACGTTGTCCACAATGCTCCAGAAAGGCACACAAGTGGATTCCTTAGAACAGGGGCTTCCTAGCATACGTGGAATTTTCTAGAAAAGCCTCTATGTTCAGTCTAGTCCATTGACTTGAGCTCAGTGGATATATCATTGGGAAATTGTGCCACAAACAAAATTAACATGGATTGTACATGCCCACAGGACTTGAACCTGAGCGATTCCCATGGTCCCACAGTTATATAGACCTGGGCCTCCCAAGCAATGCACACCAGCAGATTCAGAACTATTCCTGATACACCAGCCCTGACAGCACATACCATACCCAGAAAAGCATCAGAGCACTTTCCCGCTATGCCCACCCAGGCTCCACCTTCAGTAGGCTCTCCATCACCTGCCATCCCTTCCAACATATCCTGCCAGGCTTACTGGCTTCCTCCCAGAAGTCAAGAACCAAGTTGGCCATCTAGGCAGAAAGAGAACAAAGCACAGCCAGCAAGCATCACCCCACAATCAAGCATTCTTGATCACCTTCAAGGATTTCGCCTTTCCAACTTAGGAGATTCTTTATTTAATATGGAAAATGTGTCTTTGAATATTTAATCCTCAATGGAGTATAGGTGATGTTTAATGCAAAAAAAATCCTGGCCTCATCTGGAAACCAAATGTCTTTGCTTTTCCCAGCTTCTAGTGATTTCCATCAATGTGTTCCTGGGTGTGGCGAGGACTCTATGCACAAATTTTGAGGAAATCATAGAGCATTAGGCCAACAAGAAGCATCATAATCACAGAATCCATGGTTACAGTCCATAGTGGGGAGTGGCTGCCAATCTTACTATGACTGTATAAATGTGTTAACTGAATAAAAAATAAATGCAAAAAATTACATGACAAAATGAAATTGGGCATATTTATTGGGAAGAAAGGGGTAAGACTGACAAGGAACACATCAGAGTCTTGAGGTAATAAGAACCTTAGCTTCTAAAATTGAATTGGAGAGTGCACAGAGCTTAGATTGGGGATTGCCCAGGACCACCTGAAGCACAGGTAGGAGTTGGATTATTTGGGTGGATTAATAAGACAGGTGGATTATTTGGTTTGATTCAATCATCTTTGGTTTGATTCAATCATCTTGTGTGGCTGCGGGGGAGAAGTTGTCCTGCTAGCTGGTATAAAAGGTGGGCCTGTTACCACTGTGAGACTTGAGTGCACAGAGCTTAGATCAGGGATTTCCCAGGACCACCTGAAGCATAGAGTACCTGGCATAACCTCCACCCCAACTGGAATTGCCTAGGGAGTGTCCAAGTAGATTCTTTGGAGAACCTTCAGAACAGAAAGGGAAGAGTGAGTTAGACTTCCAATAGAAAGCCTAAAACTTAGACAAGTCAACACTCCGTAAGCAAGGAGAAAAACAAACAAACCAACAAACAAATAAACAAACAATGGAGGCATCTGAAGGTGGGAGGCAAAGCAAGCCTTCAACACAATGAAGAGGCATTTGGGATTCACATTGGAATACAGGCAAAGAGAAACCCACATGCCAGGGACATGAAGAAGGGACAACATGGGAAAGATGCATGATAATTCCACACCAAGCTCTACTAACCCTGTGAGAGACTCCTACAGTGGGATCCCTCTGGGCATGGCCCAGGACACAGATCTCAGAAGAACAATTGTGGACATACTCAAAGAAATCAAAGACTATAAAGAACAAGTCAGAGAACTGAGGAGAGAGAATGTAAAACTCAAGAATGACCTAGAGAGAGAGAATGACAAACTCCAGAAGGAAGTGGAAACACTGAAAAGATCTCATGTTGAAAAAGAAAAGGAAACCAACTAGTGAAGCAAAGAGCTACAGGAAGACATTGAGAAGCTCCAAAAAAGGAAGTGGAAATATTAAAGAAATCAGAAGAGGAAATGAAAAAGGAATCAAAAACTCACCCAATCAAGAGGAAAGGAATTCAAAAAGCCCCAGAAGTAGAATGGAGGAAGCAGAACAAAGAATATCAGACCTGGAAGATAACGCAGAACAGCGAAAAACCTCAAGGAAAGGTTACAAAAAATTTAAAAATACACAAAAGTGCATTTGTGGGATTGTGGGACACTATGGAAAGATCAAACCTCCCCATTATAGGAATAGAGGAAGGAGAAGAATCCCAAGAGAATGGTATTGGTTAGATCTTCCACAGAATAATAGATGATAATTTCCCCAAACTTAAAAAGACAAACCCACACAAATAAAAGAAGCACATAGAATTCCAAACAGACAAGATCAGAAAAGAAACTCTCCATGCCATATCATAGTTAAAACACTAGATGTCCAAAACAAAGACAAAATTCTGAAAGCCACAAGAGAAAAACAAGTTACAGATGAGGGGAAACCTATCAGAATTACAACTGACTTCTCAGTGCAAACTATGAAAGCAAGAAGAACGTGGAGCAAAGCATTCCCAGTGTTAAAGGACTATAAATGCCAACCCAGGTTACTATACCCAGCAAAAAATGTTGATTTTAGTTGATGGAGAGAGAAAAATCTTCCATGACATAAATAAGATGAAAGAATTCATGTCCAGAAAACTAACCCTTCCGAGAATACTTGAAGCAATTCAAAGGAAAGAATAAAGGAGCAACTATCCCCAGGCACCTAGAAAGAGAAATTAATAAAAGCATAACTGAAGAAGTAAAAACTTAGACCAAAAACACAAATGGATAATAAGGTGAAAGGAAGTAACACATGCCTATCAGTTATAACCTTAAATATTAATGGACTAAACTCCCCAATCAAAAGACATACACCGAGTGATTGGATTAAGAAAGAGAACTCATCTATACGTTGTATACAAGAAACACATTTTACATTCAAGGATAGGCACCACCTTAATGTGAAAGGATGGAAAAAAACCTTCCAAGCAAATAGTACCAAAAAGAAAGCAGGTGTTGCTACTTTAATATCAGACAAAATAGACTTCAAACTAAAAGAAATCAGAAGAGACAAAGACAGCCATTAAATTTTTATCAAAGGAACAATTGACCATGAAGATTTCACAATCATGAATATATATGCACCAAACTCTGGTGCATCAAACTTTATAAAGACAATTCTCCAGAACCAGAAGACTATATTAACCCCAGTACACTCATAGTAGGGGACTTCAATACCCTGCTGAGCCCTTTGGACAGGTCAACCAGACAAAGAATAAACAGAGAGACATCTGAACTGAATGATATGAAACACCAAATGGACCTCACAGACATCTACCAAATATTCCACCCTAAAACCAGAGAATACACTTTCTACTCAGCACCCCATGGAACATTCTCCAAAATTGAGCACATACTGGGACAAAGAAGAAACCTCCACAAATACAAAAAGATTGAAATAATTCCATCCATTCTATCAGACCACAACACAATAAAGCTCATTATCAACACCAGGATAAGCCCTACTATCTACAAGAACACATGGAGACTGAATAACACACTCCTAAATAATGACTGGGTCAAGGAAAAGATAAAGAGAGAAATAAAAGCATTCCTGGAACTGAATGACAATGATAACACAACACAACAAAACTTATGGGATACTTTAAAAGCAGTCTTGAGAGGGAAGTTTATAGCCCTGGGTGCCTACATTAGAAAAACAGAAGGAGCACAAGTGAATGATCTAACACTGCAGCTAAAAGCACTTGAGAGATAACAACAGATGAACTCTAAATGCAACAGACAGGAAGAAATAACAAAAATCAGAGTAGAAAGCAAAGAATTAGAAGCAAAGAAAACAATAAAAAAAATCAATGAATCCTAAAGTTGGTTCTTTGAAAGAATAAATAAGATAGACAGACCTCTAGCCCAGTTAACCAAACAAAAGAAGGAGCAACTCCACATCAATAGAATCCATGATGAAATGGGAAATATCACAACAGATAATGAAAAGATCCAGAAAATCATACAGGTATACTTCAAAAACCTATACTCTACCAAGTTTGAAAACCTAGAAGAAATGGATGAATATCTGAAATCCTGGGAATCACCAAAGCTCAACCAAGAAGAGATCAACAGCTTAAACAGACCCATAATATATGAAGAAATTGAAGATGTAATAAGAAACCTCCCAACTAAAAAAAGCTCAGGCCCAGATGGTTTCACAGCAGAATGCTATAAAACATTTCAAAAAGACTTACAACCATTATTACTCAAGTTGCTTAGAAGGATACAAACAGAGGGAAAAATGGGAAAATGACAGAAGCATTCCCTTTAAAGGTAGGAACTTGGCAAAGCTGCCCCCTGTCTCTTCAATATAGTGCTTGAAACTCTTGCTAGGGAAATAAGGCAAGAAAAGGAAATTAAAGGAGTACTAATTGGAAAAGAGGAAGTCAAGCTATCCCTTTTTGCTGATGACATGATTGTTTACTTAAGGGATGCTAAAAACTCCACCAGAAAACTCCTAGAAATGATTAACAGCTTCAGCAAAGTGGCAGGATACAAAATTAACCTAAAAAAATCAATGGCCTTTCTTTACACCAAGAACAAGCAACTGGAGAAAGAATTCAAAGAGACCTTCCCACTCACAATAGCCTCAAAAACAATAAAATACCTAGGAACAAACCTAACCAAAGACACCAAAGANGTCACAATAGACCCTAGAGAGTTATGCCTGTATATTGCCTTCCTCCTGTCCTTCCCCAGAGGAACCTGAAGGAGCCTCTGTGGTTACTAAGGGGTCACTGGCTGAGCACAAACTGGAGGAAAGGGAATAATAACAGGTCAGACTTTTTTGGAGGCCATTGGATACTGGGGTGCCTGATCTTTATATGGATATGTACCCAGAAGACCCTAAAAAGCACTGTGGCCCTCCAGTTAAAGTAGGGGCCCTATGGAGGTCAGGTGATAATAAATGGAGTTTTGCCTGAAGTCCAACTCACAGTGAGCCCAGTGGATCCCAGGCACGCATTACCCGAGTATTCAATTCCCCAAAGTCCCCACCGAAGTAATCCATTGGGATAGATATATTAAAGAAATTGCAGAATAACACGGTCCACCATTTGATTCCCGTGACCTGATGAGAGAGGGCATACTTATGGTCGGACATAGGTCTGCAAATGGAAACACAATAGTGCGTGTTGCCTATCACTCAGCTGTAGGGACAATGATGAGTAGCCCATAAACAGTAAAGGTTCAGATTCCCTGGGACGGATATGCAAGAGAAGAAATGCACTCGCAAGTCAATCAGACTTGTAAAGATGCTGCGCGGCTGTGGCGATGGCTACTACACACAGGCCCCTGACCATCACTTCAACGTCTCCTCACATTTAGGAGCTCCTGTGCAAATAAGGAATAGATGATCATGGGTACAGGAAGGCATGTGGCTGCTATCGCACAACACAAACTCAACCCAGATAGTCGGACAACCAATATATAGGTCACTGAATACCAGAGTCGCGTGCTCAGTGAGCCTTTACCTTACGAAGCAAGACACCATTAATATGGTCTCCTGGCTTGCCTGGTATGAAGCTCTACTTGACTGGTCCATTCTGACTCTGCTTTTCTCATACCCATGGGCCCAGGTAGGTCACATTCAACAAGGGGACGTCACATAACCAGACACAGAACCCACAAATGGTGCTTTCAGCCCTCGACAAAGGACCAGACGAAGCAATATGTAGACGTGATTACTATAGTTTACATCAGGGGTATGTTAACTCTCTAGCATTGTGCCATAACTTAGTTAGCAGGGATCTTGATATCGCCTGAGAAACATACTTTCACATATATAAAAGAAAATCCACACACACTGTTGTGTTTGCAGGCCGGACACTTTGAAGGCATTCAAGAATGGTATGGGGTACCGTCTGCACTTCGACCTCAGTGGACCCAGATGGAACATGAAGTAAGGATGCAAGCTAGTTCTCATGTCTTAGTTGTGGTGAACATAAAAAAAGACCGTAACGTATGAATACTGACATTTGAACTAACTGGGAATATAAAATGCTAGTTGATTTATTTGTAGTTTGTATTGGGTTGGTCTCTACATTTTTCCAAAATAGAGAAGTAAGGCTCTTTGTGAAGATCCACCTAATAATATAACATCTAGCATGAACAAACGGAGCCTGAGGCCACTAACTTGAAGATTATAATCTCACAGAGAACCCACTACTATTTCCCCAACACATCTATGTCCTTTTCTCTGCAAATGTTACTACTCAATCAGTAAGACACAATAAAAATTAATAATCAATTCACATAATTCTAACCGATATGAGGAAATATGTTTTTTCAAAGATAGTAAGAACAAGCATATGAGTCTACGTCTGTGCTGCATCCAAGCAAGAGAACAGGTGACATACTCAGAGAGCAGGAATGAACCTGATGTTCCTGTTTAAAAATAGTTGAGGATTATAACGAGAACAATGTAAATCATACAATTGATAATTGGCACTTTGTCTGCAGACAAGACTAGCTAGCACTGAATCTTCTGTGAGAATAATTGTTTTTATACTTTTACCTCGCACTGAGTAGATTAATTGCTTCTATTGGCATACTGTGTACTCCTAGGTATATTCTTCTTCTTCGCGTCAAAAAGGGGCCTACAAAGCAATATGGTATAAGGCAATTAGTGCTGGCGTTCTATTGTTATTTTGGTGTTATATTAGTATTGTTGTGAGCCATGCGGGGTCACATTGACTCTCTCATGTAGCTCTCCGCTCGGTCAATGAAGCATCAATATGTAGGACCAGGCCTGGAGTCTTGAAACTCGCACCAGAGATCCGCCTGCCCATCTAGCCATCCGCTAGTGCGGATTAGGTGAGCACCACCATCAATCTCCTCGCGTACCCCGGCTTCTAAAGGGAACAGCGAAATTAGACTAGGTTGAAGTTTATTAAAAAGGAGATATAATTGTGTCTGGAGCTGGATGAGATGGGCTTCACCTACGGGGGTAAAGAGTGCCAATTGCTCTTTGCGCCACAGAGGAACCAGGTTCGATCCCAGCACCCACATGGGGCTCGCAGAACAGCTGTCCATCACAACTCTGAATTCCAGGAGTAAGCTCCAGATCCTATGGTGTATATTTAATGCCCTCTCTTGACCCTCTGCATAGGCATTGCAATAGAACTACAGGCAGACCAGTACATACTCATACAACTTAAATGAACTAAAATTGAATAATAGATTAATTAAAAAAAACGAGAACTTAAAAATACATTACAATATAATTCCTGAAAAATCCATTAATGCTACACATGTGAAAGGTTACTTTTGTAGGGCTGGAGTGATAAAGCCCTAAGGCGGGGTTGATAAATGAAGAAAACACCAGACGAAATGTCTTTTTGTTAAGACCCAAGTTCACTCTCCTAGCAGATTATCCCACATGGCAGCTTAAGAACGTCTGTAACTCCTATTCCAAGAGAACTCCATTGCTCACAGTTAAAGAGGAGGAATCTTGAGACCCCTTTACTCGAACTCTCGAGTCGTGCGCAAGCAATAAGTCATGACATACTAACGAGACTATATACAACATGCATGCTCAGACAGTACAATTCATTAACCCATTAACCTAACAATAATAATAACAATAAAATAAAATAATAAATAAAGTTTAATTTTTGTAGTATATGACTATTAATTAATGCGTCCACAATTGTTTTGCTATAAATTGAAATAAAATTGTTATTGTATACAGGATAATTATCTTGCTGCTTTCACTATAATTTTTTACGAGAAGGCTCTGAGCAGAGTTGTAAGCTCCGCCTAATGTGTATAACCCGTAAAGAATAGGCAAGCAGCCCAGCTAATTTCAAAGTCAAAATGCAGACACATATAGGCATGCGATGCATCCGAAAGACAGTGACAATGGCAGAGAAATAGGAAGTAAACATTTTGGGGACCACAATGTGTTGAGAAACACCTGAGTAAAGACAATTCATGACTGAGAAGGGATTTCACGAATGTATTTTAAGGGCTCCTCTAGCGCACGCCATGTTGGAAACCCTTGGCCTGAGCATAAGAGGAACACAATCGTCAACCTGGAAGAAGCAGATGGGACCTCCTTAGGACCATTCAATACCGTGTAAGAGATCTCGCAAGGATATTGGCCCACGGCATGTTCGGTGGATGCGCCCTTTATTCCCAGAACACTCATGGAAGTACGAGGTGGGTGTGACTCTCTGAGTTCAAGGCAGCCTGGGTTACATAAAACAAGAATTTCTAGGGCTAGCTGGGGTATATTAACAGGCAGATTTGTCAAAAAAACACATTCACAGATATGGGGATCATGAATCGAATTAGCGTAAAGCGGTGTAGTGTCTGACAGAATCCGAAGGATATATTATGAAAAACTCTTTACAATAGTCCCGAAGAAATGAATGGTTATCATGTCGAATCAGGTACCTATATCACTTAATTCACAAGCAGACATCAAAGTGAGATAGATACTGACTTAATTCTTATAGAAAGTATTGTGCGGAGACAAACCAAGAGTTAATTAGCTATGGTAGGCGTTAGTTTTTAATCTTTATTTTATTTAGTTTATTAATGGGCTATTCTATAAAGTGTGATTTATTTGAGACATGTAGGGTAATAGGATAGGTGCACAGCAGTGGAGTACAAGTATCGATGTTATGCAGACGAGTGGATGTAAGATTTCTCCCTGGAGCTGGAGTTCTCCTGGGAATTGGAGTTTCAGATTGGTTCTCGGGCCAACATGTGGGATGCTGCGGGATTGAATCGGGTCCCCTCAAGAGAATACAGATTTAGCTAATAATATGCTAGGGAACCATGCAGATATTCAAGGAAGAAACTGGTCTACCAACTCTCCAGCTCACCATCATTTTTCTGGATATAGTGACTTTATATGTGTGGTGGTTTTAAATTTGTTATTTTTTACTTGAGTTTATTTGTTCAGTGCTGATATTGGATTGTACTGTCTTTCATGACGAGGGAAGACTAATTCGCCGTGCTGTCGTGCGTCATGCCGGGAGGAATCAAGAGAGATAGGTCTGCAGGATCGCCCTCTGTACTTGGAAGTTCTCCTGGGAATTTGGGCAGATTATCAGCAAGGTTCTTAGCCGCCAATATGAGTGGGCGATCCAACCCAGGTTCTCTGATAGAGCAGTTGGTGCTCTTACTCGCTAGGCTATCTCTCCACCCCGGTATTTTTTGGAGACAGTGTCTCACTTTTATTACAAGTTGTCCGTGGGTGATGCTTTTGCTCTGCTTAGGACACTGGTCTGGGCCCTTTCGCAAGCCTCGTGACAGACTGTCCGCTAAGAGTGATGTTCAATGTGTGTGTACTCTGCTGGGCCTTCGCACGGAAGTTGCGGTGGTATTGATTTAACATGGCGTGTGCCACACATGCAAACTGATAGAGGCTTTTAAAAATGCACGAAGTAAATATTTTCCGCAGAAGGGCATATACAAATTTTGCCTAGAAAATTAGAATGTTGTGCTAGTTTGTTGGAGCCCTATAACCATTCTAGGGCAACAAGGACATATGATTCAAACAGACAAAAATAAATAAAAAAAAGTATGAGAAGAATCGTGAAAATTTATAAGACAAAGATATTAAAAAATGGCATATCAAACGATTAAGAACGTCATGGTAGTAAGAACCCAGGGAAGAGGGTTGGTGGAATAAAGAGAAGAAAAATAAATGGGTAAAAAATAAAATAATAATACAGTTATGCCTCAATAAACCAACCCTTGTTTGGCAGGTACTAGCACTTGGAGGCGCGCAGAGGGATGGCACAGAGTTCTCCCTGAAGTATTTTCCTGACTAGCCTAGACATACAGGTAGATTGTCTCAAAAGAACCAATAAGACAAAACAAACAAAACAAAGGACAAAAAAGCACAGTCGCAATGGTTAGTGCAAATATAATGAGGCTGAGTAATTTTTACCTGCGACAAAAATATCCTCCTAATTATAATGTAAATATTAAAGATGAAAATTGTTCAAGATCTTGTAAATTTATTTTGCTGTCAGATGTATGAATGTACTGTCTGCTATCGCAAGTTTGTGCACCCATGTTGTGCAATGTCAAGTTCAGGCGAGGCGCACTAAGACAGGTTGTGTAGAAGTATCCCTGGAACTGCGATGCTTTCTCCTGGAATTGGAGTTTCAGGCTCATTCTCTCTGGAGGAGTCCAATGTGTGGCTGGGGAATCGAAACCTATGGGCGTCCTCTGAATGACGCAGATGCAGTGATTCTTACTCTTCGTTGCCGTCATCAGCTCACCAGATTCACCCAGAATTATACTTTAATGCTTTCTAGTGAACTATATCACATGGTTACCCACCATCTGTCATGATGGGTTCATGGAGACCCATGTCAAGATGAATGGCTACAGACAATCATTTCCTTGCCACACAACTGAACCATGCACACTAACTGAGAGCAGATAGTCCTGATTCTTGAGAAACCACTAAACCTCAGTCTCTCTTTCGCAGAGTTTATACGCGTTATGTTTTTCTCCATTGAATACCTGCGATTTTTGAGCGTATTCTGTCCAACGAACATAATTTGGTTGCGAACTATCACGAGCGAGTGGGACCCTTTATTCCACAGGAATGTGGCGCTCGCTTGCAGAATAAAGGAAACAAAATGTCCGTCGAGGAAGTGCATCCCCCAATCAAATACGAGGTGGTGTAATAATTTCTCCTGTGGACACCAGACCACATTCATCTACATATAGCAACCATAGAAGGGTCGAGCTTAATTGTCCGAAGTATCATGCCTGCATTAAAACTTCTGGTTCATAAATCAATTTTAAGTGTCTATATGTAAGGTGAGAAAACTTCAGTATGGCCACAATGCCACAGGATTCCTTTAAAAGTGGGCTAGACAGAGCATTGGAGTTGGAAGTGATGCTGATATGAGAAACATTGACGTGCTGCGCTGCATAGCAGAGACTGTGCGCTTTGTATAGGGCATTCTAAACATATTGTGGGCTTAAAATAAAGGAGCCACGGCACCAGAACCCCTCTCTTGTTGCGCGACGGGAGAATGGTGAGACTTCGCCTATCGGTTCTACCAATGAATAGGCTGGGTGTAATTTGCAATGAGATATTTCTGTTATGGCCAAGCCATAGGAAGCACAAAAGCGGGCCAGGAAACGAAGGTTGTATTCCCATTCATCGGTAATACAGAACAGGACGCATTAAGTTACAAATCTTGATCCACATTCGATGATTACACACTGTGAAATTGTGCGACGCTGTCTTTAAAAATGCAATAGTGCATTAGTGAGGAGAAGAGAAAGTGAGCTAGCATGTATTTAGTCGTGTTAAAACATAGAATTCATAACAAACTGTGCGTTCTATAGAACATGTTTGCACAAATAAAGACAGGGAATGGTTGGGGAACGAAAGCAGAAAGGAAAAATGGTCAAAGGATCTTAAGGTAGTGCAAAAGGCACATTAATTCTCTTCTTGGGAAGATAATATATATTGAGTGAGCTTAGAGAGGTCCTCGGCCAGAAGTAGGTACCGCTGCGAAGAGAATGAGTACCCTCACACTAGTGAGCCCCTGCGCAGATAAACAAGACACTGCCTAGTGCTACTAAGAAATAGGATTACAAGGGTGTGCCTTTGGCATTTTTACATGGATTTTGGGGTTGCCGAGATGGACTACACAAAAAAGTACTCGAGCAACCAGTAGAAACGAAAGCTTTGGTACATTGGGCAATTAATAATTTAATAAAAAGTAAAATTACAGCGAAGGAAAAGAAGTAAGAGGCTACTAATTGTGTAATGCAAAAAGGAAGGGATACCTTATAAACATCAGCCTCCCAGATATAGCACAAAAGAAAAAAGAATACTCATTATACATATCCTTAAGAGAAATAGCAATTAAAGTATAACAATAAATATGCCAAGCGAATATTATAAAATTTCTGAAATTTAAATTACGATTTTTCATTCCACCTAATCATATAAGAAACACGTATAAGTAAGAATCGGATAAAGTAGGAGAGTGCACACATCTAATGTGGCCAGAATGCGCGAGCAGCGTCATAGGCAATCAATCTCCCTCCTGGTGTTAGATGAGGTCTTCAAAGGCTCACTCTCTCTAGTTTATTGCTAAGATTTATTCGTTTCCTCATGTCATAATAATTTAACACACGGTAGTATACGTTGGAAGAGTCTCAGATAGGCAACCAGAATAAAGAAAACCTTGTCTCACTTAGACCACTAAGAACATAAGAAATTAGGATCATTGAATATTTCAGCAAGGATTTCTTCGCAAAACTCGCAATCCTTCTGCTAGAAATGAATCGGTCGAGCAAAGCAGATTCTACGGGTATAAGAATATTATGGGTGGCCAATGCAATCTGACCCAACCACCTATAAGCCAAGACTGCAACTATCGTTGAATTACACTCACTTTTCATCTTTTAAGATAATGGAACATATCATCAGTACTGGTATTATATTAATTGTGAAATTTGGAATTTCTGGACTTCTGTCTACATACCAAAATCACTCTCATGAGTAGCTTCGACACAAGGACAAGACATATGTGGGTTAAAAGAACAGATGCACACATAAACAATAGGGAGTCAAAACTGTATTCCTCAATCCTCCGTTTCAGGGTTTTATACAGAACTTGATATAGGAATGTTATGTACCTTAAGCCGGGCATGTGTTTGGTTGCCAAGTCCAAACCTTTATTCTATATTAGACACTGGGGATTGCTCAGTAGTTTAGACTCATGTAGATATTATTATTCATTATTAGTTATTAAAGTTTATAAGGAGTGCTAAGACGTGATTCATAATTCATATTGTAATGTTTATTCAGCGATAGTCTCGAAGGTGCTACTAGAGTGTGAGTATCTTCTTGTCCCAACCTCCTGTAATAGTATCTTTATATATAAAAATCAGTGAAAATTATTCCATCATGATGAGGAACAATTAAGGAACAGTTCAACAAGAAAGAATGGATAAACTAGATAATAGCACTACTATTTTGAAAGTAAATGTTGGTTTATCACACACAGGTTAGAGCAAAATCAGAGAGCACCCTCATGTGAATTGACCTATTCGACCACTTTGAAGTAACTCCGATATCACTGATCTGCTCGCAAATTAATTCTACAAATAATCTAGAGTCCTACTAGAATAGGCCAGGCCTAGTGGCGCATTTCCCTCTCATATACGTATGTTCTTACTTTGTTGTCTTTATAATTTTTTTCTATTATGACAGTTCGAGTGCCATTTCTTGGTGGACATTTCTCCGTAACCACACACAGTGTTATATTTCCCACAAATTCCAGATCGAGTTGGACATTTTTCCAGTTCACACCTGTCTCGTGTTCACCTCCCACCCCCACCCCATCCGCAGAGTACATCTACTTTCCTCTGCCAATAAACTGCAAGACACAAGTATCCTTTCTAACAGCCGAAAAATGATAGTAAGTTATTAATTAACATTTTAATCTAAGCTATATAGAAGTTAGAGATGAATCCAATGTTCACAGAATTTAACACACCTAAAGCATACAAAACTTTTTTCATTTTTTTGCAAAAATTTCTAAAATTTTCATATTTTTCTACGGGCTGTTATGTTCCTAAATAGAATGTCACCCCTGCGAGTCAGCTCGCTAGGACTCTAGCGCAGATCGGGGGGTGACACTTGTGTTCGTTGCTCGTATCAGTTCAGATCAAGTTGAATCAAAATCGATGTGTCCGACTACAATCGTGTAGTTTCACATTCACCCCAATGGGCGGGAATCGTTCCAGTAGACATTGCTGAGGTTCTCGGAGCACTTCCCCCCTGGAACTACGCGGCAGCCTTCTCTTCTCCAGAGAGATCATATGACTCGGTACGGCGCTTTTGTAGGGCTTAGACAGAGAGGCGCGATGGCTAGAGTGCTTGGAGGGGAGAAGTAAAGGAGTCGGAGTCTTAGGGGTTCTCTTATAGGCGATGCATCAGTAGCAAGAATTCTGGGATGCTCTTACAGAGAACCAACATAGTTCCTTTAATTCTCTTGCTCAGTCTCTCAACAGATTACACATTGAACATTACATTTAAATTCTCATGGGAGATATTTTTAAGAGTACTCCTATACAGTTCTAGGTAAAGTTGAGATCGATAGTAGCAATCCACAAGGTACAAACTCTGGACATACACATAGACACAGAAACACTGTACACTTATCAATTAGTACATAGTTATGGCCTTCGGCGTAGGCTTCCATCCATGTTTACACTACAATATAAAGTACTCCTAATGAGGTCATATGCTGTTATGCTTAGTACCATCGGGCCATAGGTAACGGCATTGTTTGGGGAGGTGTAATTCCAGGACCTAAGCAAAGAATGTACTGGCCTCTAACAATTTCCCAGAGTTCGAAGTTCCAACAAGACACTGGGTGCAATACAGGGAGTAGAGACCGCCGGGGTCTTCAGTACGCGAGCAAAATATAAAGATTTATAAGTTATTCACCACATTCGTATAATGGACATGACTGCACTATGAAAGAGAAAATTTCCAGCCTTCAGAAGCAGCAACTAGAAGGAATATACATAAATTCACTTTTTGGAAAAGTTACCTGAATAGAACGCATCTTTTAGTGATAAATATAAGAACAAAAGTGATTAGCCATATCATAGTGGGTGAACACCTGATTATCTATGGGCAGGAGATGTGGCATGTTGGAACATTAGACGCGTGTTCGTTTCCTGTAGTATAGACTCATTCTTGTCAGACATAGATCTATACGCCAGAGTTACAATCCACAGACGTTAGAGCAAGTGTCACACACATTAAGCGGGCCATGATAACAACAAAAATTTTTACAAGGAATATTGCCAACTATAGCAAACTAGGGAAAGAGAATGGAAATGAAAACTGTCGTATCTCTGAAACTGATGGTCCCACACCAACAACCTGAGACAGATGCTGGCGACCGAGAGCAGCGTGGTTGTGATGAGCTTTACCAGCAACTTTGCTTTGCCTCTATTGGTCGCTAGAGGAATCAGTTTTGGACAGTATTCACGTCACCATTGGAACATAAGAGGTAACGAGATAGAATCATTTATTGTGTACATGTCCTAGTATTTTCAGGAGGATGCCAGTAACCTCTCATTCTGATTGACTAGCCATCGGACCTTTCCAACATATGTCATATACACCCTACTATTTTGCACAGCATGATTGTGGTGTCTAACAGAACACTCATAAGAAATCATATCAAAACAGAAAATACAAACAATAAACAATATCTATAGTACCCTACTGACCACACATTTGTGGAGTGGGTACGTATGTTATCCAGCTCTAAGTAAGACCGTCGATGATTAATTGAGAGTATGGCTTCGGGACCTCCATTCTTGCTCTTCTCCTTGACCTATTTTTTATATGTAGCATAAGTTTTGCATCACACAACTACGTGCTTGGATGGGCATGTGCTATTACTGCTAGGTGTGGATCTAGCTCAGTTGAGGGGTATTTTCTCTTTCTCTTCGTATTTGTGTGTGGGGGTTTGTTACTCTTCTGAGCCTATATTAGGCTGTTCGGTTTTTCGATGATATGTTGAAGAGCGTGTTGAAGTTTTCATGAGGTCCCAGCTTGTCAATTCTCGACCTCCAATTCCTTTGTGCAGCGCGGCTGCTGTCTGATTTAGGAAGTCTTTTCCTATGCGCCTATGTCTTGTAGTCTACAAAGTTTTTCTTCTTTGCCTCAGAGTTTTTTGTTTCATGTTGAGGTCTTTTGATCCATCTGGAATTGACTTTGTACAGGGCAAGAGGTAGGGGTTTAAATTTATTCTTGTACAAGTGGTGATCCAGTTTTACCAACAACACTTGCTCTAGATGCTGTCTTTTCTCCATTGTGTCTTGCTTGGGCCCCCTTGTCAATATGAGATGGCTGAATTGTATGGGCTAAGGTTTGGATCTTCAGTTTGTTCTGTTGGTCAACTGGTCTATTTTCTGTTTTTGTGCCAGTGACTGTAAGCTGTTGTATAATATGAGCCCTGGGAGCGTATACGTAGGTTTGAAACGTCTGGTTATATGGATGATCGCCTGTATGGCTTCTTTTCGTTCAGGGCTTGTGTTGGATATTTTGGGGGTCTTGTCTCTTTCCAGGTGAATGGAAGATTGAGAAGTCCTGTTGTTCGCAAGCCTGTGAAGAAGAGCTCGGTAGGGATTTAATTGCGATTTGCTTAAATCGATACAGAGCTTTTGGGTAGAGTGGACATTGTTACTATATTAAATTTTCCAGGGTCGCATGAGCATGGGAGTTTTTCCGATCTTCTGATGTCTTCTTGCAAGAGCTCGCTTCTTTGGGGTGTTAAAAAACATTTTTGTTGGTAGAGATATTCTGTGTCCCAGATTGGTTTTGCATGAAGGATGCTTGTACTCATGGATTATCACTTATAGCTAAAAAAGGAAAAAAAAAAAAACCAGAGAAAGATGCAAGACAGTTATGGCAGAATACATGATCTGGGATGGGGTGGGGGTGGGGGGGAAGGGAAAGGGGAAAATGCCTGATCTGAATTGGAAAATGATGTACGAAATGCACAAAGCATCAATAAAAAAAAAATTAAAAAAAAAAGAAAACAAGAGGGAAAAGTATCTGAACAGAAAAGATAGATTTGCAGCCAAATCATTAAGAGTAAATGGCAAAGGAGTCACCTGAGGGCTCCGTGTAAACCTGTAAACTTAGTGCATATTCCCAGTCTTCTGTTAACTGGATTTAAATAAAATAATAAACAGATGTTGGAAAAAAAATAAATTAATAATTAATAATAATAAATAATAATATTTAATAATAATTAATAATAATAAATTAATAATTAAATTAAAAACAATTGATTTTGACTGAAAAATACACAGCCAAGTAAAGACAACAGATTGAAACATTGCTATATGTTTTATTTGACTGTCTTTCTTGTCAGCCTGGTCAACAAAGTTTGGTATGAGACAGAAGTCAGGAACCACATATAACTGATGAGTAATAAAAAAGTATTAATTCAAAGTAGGGTTAAATGTTGGGCATGATGGCACATAATTTTAAACCTTGAACTCATGAGGCAGAAGCAGGAAAATCTCTGTGAAATCAAGACTATTCTGTTATGGTCTACATAGCAAGTTTCAGGTTGTAGTGAGACTTTGTCTCTTAAAAAGAAAGAAACGAATAAACAACAAAAAAAAGATTGAACCCCAAATGAGATTGTTCCAGACTGTTGTGTTGGATCCCTGGTTCTAAGAAGTTTATGAAAGTAAATTTTAAAGTTAAATCAGTATTATGTGACATATAAGTATAACAATAGTGTCATCTGCTGCATTATTATTCCATCCAACTTGCATGCAGATCTGAGTTCAACCCCCAAAATCCATGTAAAAATGCCAAAGGCACACCCTTGTAATCCTATTTCTTAGTAGCACTAGGCAGGAGGATCCCAGGGGCTCACTGTTTAGCCATCCTAGACTACCTGGCCAGCTCCAAGTCAAAAAACAAGATGGATGGCTATCCTAGTCTACTTTTCTGTTGCTATGACTAAATGCAACTTGTCTAAGAAACAGTTTATTTCATTTTACAGATCGCAGTCTTTCATTGAGGGAAGCCACCACAGGAACTCAAGGCAGATGCTTAAAGCATAAACCATGAAGGAACACTTCTTCCTGGTTTGCTTCCCTTGGCTTGCTCAGATATCTTTGCAATACAGCCCAGGCCTATCTGCCTAGGGATCACACTGCCCACAGTGGGCTGTGCCCTCCTATATCAATTAACAATCAGGAATATGCCACACAGACATACTCACAGGCCAATCATATGGAGGCATTGTCCAACTGAAGTTCCCTCTTCTGAGGTGTCTCAGATTGGCAACTGTGCTATGATATGGCTGTTGAAGAAAAACACCTGAGATGGTGCCTGCTATGTGTACTGCAGGCCCACACTGAATAAGGTCCTTTCCACATTGCTGGGACAGAATACCCAAGAAGAACAACCTTAAGGAAAGACTGGGTTGTTTTGGCTCATACTTTAAGGGTCTAACCCATCATGGTGGTGAAGTCACAGCAGTGGGATTCTGAGGCAACTGGTCGCATTATATCCACAATCAAGATGCAGAGAGTAATGAGGCCTGGTGTACAGCTGGCTTTCATCTTTTTATTTGGTCCAGGACCTCGCCTAGGAATGGCATCACCCAGTGAGGGTAGATCTTCCCACCTCAATTAATCTAATCTTCATAATCCCTCACAGACATATCAGAGATTTGTCTCCATGGTGACTCTGGATCTGGTTAAGTCATCAGTTAGTATCAACCATCTCACACACACACACATACACACACACACACACACACACACACACACACGTGCACATGCATGCATCCACCCGCATACCCACATACGTATACAAAGACACGCACACATAAAAGTCCTTTATTTAGACCAGTTTCTTCTTATTTCTTCCTATCTTTCAGGATGAAACATTTTTCTTCTTCTCTTCCCAGTCAAATCTTCCCATCAAAGAACTCCTACATACTTCCTCTGACAGTAATTCTTCATTTTACAAATATTGACAGAGGCAGAGCATGGTGGCGCACACCCCTAATCCCAGTACTTGGGAGGCAGAGGCAGAGGCAGGTAGATCTCTGTGAGTTCAAGGCCAGCCTGGTCTACATAGTGAGTTCCAGGACAGCTGGGGCTAAAGGCAAACTCTGTCTCAAAAAAAATAAAAAAAAAAAAAAAAAAAATTATATATATTGATAGAATATCTACGACATGGATCTTATACAATTGGAAGTGATAACAAGAAAAACAGTCCTTACCCCCAGGAAAATTAACTTGCAGGAATGACTATGATGCAAAGAACCACAGTGTGGGATGCAGGTGAAGCAAGTGCTTCTTTACAGGCACGCAGGGCAGCTGAGGTGTGCTGCATAGGAGCACTGGGACAACGCACTTACTATGCCGCTGTTGTGAGAAGAAAAGGGCAGAGGTATGTATAACAGCTTGGAGGCAGCTTCTTTGATGTTGTTAATTTTATTAATTAAAATTGTATGAATATGTGCATGTTTATAGGTGTGCAAGTGCATGTGCACATAGTATACGTACATGGGGAGTGCAGAGGTCCACCTTTGATGCCTCAAGTGCCAAACACTGTTTCTTTTTAATGATTTCTTATCTTGATTATTAGTTACATGTCTCTGTGTGGGCCTGTCTGTGGGTATGTGACCTGTATGTGCTGGGGCCCATGGAGGTCAGAAGAGGGTGTTGTGAGCTCTGGAGCTGGAGTTATAGGTGATTGGGAGCCACCTGACCTGAGTTATGTGAACTGAGATCAGGCCCTTTGCAAGAGCAGAAAGTGCTGCTCTTAACTCCTGACCTACCACCCCAGGCCACACGTTGCTTTCTGAGACAGGTTCTCTACAGGGACCTGAGGTTTGTTGATTAGGCAAGGCTGACTGATCAGCAAGACCCAGGGACCTGTCTGTTTCTGCCTTCCCAGCTCTGTTTACCAGCATGCACCACCACACACAACATTTTCAAGCAGTTTCTGGGGATTGAACTCAGATTCTTATGGTTGGTGGAGAAGCTCTTTTCCTACTGAGCATCTTCAGGCCCTACACTGATTGTCTTAATGTAGGGGTTTGTTTGTTTCTTTGTGATTAAAACAATGATTTCTCAACTTACTTGCTCATTAATCTCCAGGGTTGGTAAAATTTTCTTAATGAACTCTTTCCATGTATCAAATCCACTTTAAAAAGGAGGAAGCACACATCAACTTTGTTGCATCTTATTTACTTTGATATTCCTAACATATATCACATGCTCAATATATAATGCATCCTCTGTGAATGTTTATAGAAAATGGATGGATGCATGATAGATGGATGGATGCATGATGGATGGAGACTTCAATCATGTTCTTTTCACTACACATATTTTTCTTTGAGCCTTAAATATTTCTTTCCTCTACGTAAGGTTCTATTTATGTTTAATGGACCAAAAAATGATTTCAACAAAAACTTTATCTGAAATGATATATTAAATTTATTGCTAGCCTCCCAAGAATGAAGCCAGAGACCTCAAACTGCTGTTTATTCAGGGATGATATCTAGTTAATAAGGCCTCATTCTCTCTTCTTCAATAGCTGCTTCCATCTGAGAGAGCCTCTTTCACTTTTTGATTGATATATAGAAGAAATATAATTTAAATTTCCTTCTACAGATAAAAATAAAGAGTGGGCCACAGAATGCAGTTAGGTGAGGTTCCCAGATCTGCTTGTAGCCCTTACCAGTTTTGATTTGTGTATCTGGGGTGGTTGCTAGAGAGTAAAGGGCAGAGGTCATAGAACTGTTCTGAGATGCTGTCTACTCTAGTGGGCAAGCAGTTGTTTGACTGTTCTTATTTTCAAGGTCAGGTGATGACTGGTTTCCATTTTTCTTCATAGCTTACATTGTTCTTAGGTATTCTGCTTCACATGGTAGTTGTCTAAAAACAAAACTGTTGAGCAGACCTATCCAAAGTGAACTGGAGAATTGGAGTAGCCAATCTTCATAAACCAGGCTCAAATCTTCATTTTTTATTATAAAATATTGAGATTGTGAACATAATTGTGTTACTTTAGAAAGCATCTGCATAAATTCATATTTTCATCTATTTTGGTTTGACATTTCTCATCATTTTGAAATCATGTCTCTTTTTCATAAGCATGTAAGAAAATAACATAATCAGAAACAATATCAGAATATAACAAGAATAGGTACCTGGTGAAGGGCAGATAATATTTCTGAGAGTTTTAAGGTGATAGATCACTGTGTGAATGAGAGATTTGGAAGGAAGTTCCTGAAGATTCACCCTAAAGGGACTGAAAGAACAGTTGTAAAGGTGAAAATGCAGAGACCAGAGAAACAGGATAAAGGATGGAAATTATCCAAGTGAAATCAACACTAAATAAAAAGAAAAGGAATTCAGGCTTTAATTCTTTCTTCAGGGAGACTTTGATATGTGCTGTCAAAGTTAAGTTTTTCTGTTATTAGTCATTAAAAGTGCAGGTCTTTTCCTTGCTGATGGATAGGTTCATATTTGGCCCTAATATCAAAAGGTCACCCACTTGGCATTTGCACAGGCCAAAGCAAAAGATAAATGGTTTCAACTGGTTTAACACACTTCTAAGTTCCTGACAATCCATTTAGCCAATGCTGCTGTGTTAGTCAGATGTTGCTTTCCTGTGATAAATATCTGAGAGAAATTATTTAGTGGAAAGCTTCATTTTGGCTCACAGTTCAGAGATATTTCAGTCCATGGCTGGCTGACTCCATTGCTCTAGGACTATGGCAAGGTGAACACACCATGGTGGAGTGCATGGTGGAGGAAACTTGCTCACCTTGTGGCAGCCAGGAAACAGAGACAATAGTGGGAGAACCAGGAAAAAGATAGACCTTTCTAAGGACACACCCACTTCCTTCAAGTAGGCTTCAATCCCATGGTTCCATAACTTCATATCAGTCTATTCAAATTTTGAATCTGCCAGTGGGATAAATTATTAATTAGATCAGAGCCCTCGTGTGAAGGAATGACTTATAAAATGGACAGAATCTGGACTAATGACTCTTTTGACCTTGAAACCAACTTGGATAATACTGACATATTCTGTTGGGTATTAGGCAGTACCTAACCTACACAGTCTAGGGCACATTGAATATCCGAGAGCAACAGAGCATGGTTTATGTTAAGTACATGGTTTATGGGGACATGTTTTTAGGTATTCGAAACTTGGCTCATTCATTTGGCATGTGAAATGAATCTGACTACGAATGTGCCATTTCATGCTAACAGATAATCCATGCATAACCTTCAACACTCTATCTGGCACTTTGTTAAGTGCTTACTAAATATGAACCATATGTTAAATAGAATTTCCATACCACACACTGATGTGTGCTAAACTCATTGGCAAACAGACTTGGGCTGCTGTGTTGGACTTTGTGATTCACAATTTAAGAGGGGGAACTGGCACCCTACTAGCAAAACGGTTACCAGAAAGAATTTTTAAGGATCACAAATGAGACGCATTTCTCCCTTTGAAAAGATTCACTTTTCTCTTATTTGAATATGAGAATTTCTAAACAATAGAAATGTAATTTGAATGCAAGAATACACCTTGAATTTGCAATGGGACAGGCTATATTGCTTGTCTTCTTGAACATGAGGATTGCTTAATTGCTTTCTCCGTTCATTTTCAAAGAACACAGTTTATAATTTTTTAATGGTAGATGACTAATGTGCTGAACCTCTCAAGATATCTTTCACTGCCAGATGGAAACTCTCTCAGTGAATGTCACTTTCGTAAAAGAAAGTTCCCAGAAAAAAACTCCCAAATCCTGAGGTAAATTTCCTGCAAGCCTGACCAGCCAATTAGCTCTTGGGAGAGTTTGGAATGTTACAGGTATAGAGTCTAGTCACGAATTATCTGGGGTCATCTTTAACCCCATAAATAGCCACATCTTACCTACCTCTCTTTCTGAGATAACATTCTTGTAACTAATAAAATGTATGAACTTAGCAGACTACCAAATCCCACAAATCAAAAGGCCAAGAATGTCATCAGATAGTATTTGAGATGGATAGTGGAAACCACTCCATTTTGCTATGATCTGCTTACTGAATGTAACCACTGATGTATTTGAAAAGTGTCTTGATTTATGATTTTCTTTTGTTCTGTTACTATAAAACCACAGTGCAACTGTTACACACTAGATCATGGAATTGGGGGTAACCTGAGTCTATGTTCCTGGACCGTGGTCACTTATATTTGGCTCTAAAATGAACTATCTCTTGACCCCTTTGAGGTGAGAGATATGCTTTTGTGTTAACGCTTTCAAGGTTTTGAACTGCCCCATGAAGGAGGACAGTAATTGTTTCCAGACTGATCTGAAAACAAGACATGTGACAATAAGCCTGGCCTTAAAAATCCAGCATCAGCAAGTGCATTCTTTGAAGCATGGTAGAGGTGTGTGTGTTTTTGTGTGTGTGTGTGTGTGTGTGTGTGTGTGTATGTGTGTGTGTGTGTGTGTATGTAAATATTTCTTAAAATGATTCTCTAAACGATATACAATATTTCCTAAAGATACATCGTGGGATCCTACAAATAATTGGTTAAGATACTGCATAATAGATACAAGATTAGCCGGGTGTGGTGGCGCTCGCCTTTAATCTTAGCACTGGGGAGGCAGAGACAGGTGGATCTCTGTGAGTTCAAGACCAGCCTGGTCTACAGAGTGAGTTCCAGGACAGCTGGGGCTACAGGGAAACCCTATCTCAAAAAGACAAAAAAAAATGATAATAAAGGTCAGGGACCCAGATTGGATTATCAAGCAACTAGATAAAAACCTTGCTGGTGTGAGTTCCAGGACAGCTGGGGCTACAGGGAAACCCTATCTCAAAAAGACAAAAAAAAATGATAATAAAGGTCAGGGACCCAGATTGGATTATCAAGCAACTAGATAAAAACCTTGCTGGTTGTGGTGGTGCACACCTTTAGTCCCAGCACTTGGGAGGCAGAGGCAGGTAGATCTCAATGAGTTCAAGGCCAACCTGGTCTACATAGTGAGTTCCAGGACAGCTTGTGCTACAGGGAGACCTTGTCTCAAAAAGAAAAGAAAACAAAACAAACCTTAGTAAACTTGGAGGCTATTGAGGCTGGACCCCCACCCTCACCCCCATAATCAGCTCTGCTTCTCCTAGGATTCAAATTATGGTATGAAAAGATAGCAGAATCAGGGCTTTATTGAGGGCCAATTTAAAAAGCTACTTCTTCCTCAAAAAAATAGAAACTGAGTTCTACCTTGGGGCCCTGTGAGGGAGGAGAGGTCAAACAGATCCCAGACAGGCAGAGAAAGAAAAGAAGCTCTAGGTAAATTAGTGTGCTTTCACTTAAATATTTAAGATGGTCAACTCAGTGATTCTTCTCCTTTTCCAAGACAAACACTCAGTGGGCATCCCCTTTCACCCCCACCAGGGAACTTTCAAGATCTCCCATCAGGACAGCTCTTGTGGTGGCAGAACCAATCGATTTCCCTGACTTTGTCTAGATTGTCCAAAATCCCCTGTAACAACCCAGACCAGGCAATTCTACATAAATAACTCAAACTATCCAATTCTACATAAAAGTTTTGGCTCTGCCAAACAAACTTGGATTCCAGGTCTGGTTCCCTCTCCACTGAGGAGTCTGCCTCTTTGTGTGCTTTGTTGTGTGTGCATGCACATATTCACGCTTCTGACACAAGGGAAAATAAACTTCCCTCTCAGAATTCCTAGTCATTCATAAAAGGATTTAAGAATTGTCTCAAACAGAACCTTTAAGACAATTTTATTAGAATTTAAAGAAAAATTCTCAGGGCAGGCAAACTGTAAATCTCAGTAGCTGCCTTGAAGGGGTGACTGGAGGGGAGGTTTAGCGCTGGGAAGGAGGTCAGATACACAGTGCACACCAGCAGTCCCATGTCAGGAAGAGGAGAGGAGCTTTGCGGAAAAGGCAAAGACATCCAAGAAGTGAAGGCAGCCCAAAGTGTTAAGGAAAGCATGGCTAGAAAAGCAATGGGAAAAAGAAAAGGAGAAGTTTCCGAATTCTTCAGAAAAGTGGGCAGACTTACCAAAAGCTACTTGTCTGTGGGCCCTTCCATAAACACTACCCAAGAGGGTGGGGATTCAACAAGACAAACCCTTATTTCTGATCAGAAAGGTGCACTACTCACAACAGAGAGATGGAGAAGCAAGCACACAGAATAGAGGATATGACAATTTTTTTTCGAACTCCAAATAGTACTGTGTCTTATTCCCTACTGGATAGGATCTGACCTCACAGACTTTCCAAGTTGGCTAGGAAAGGAAGAAAGGGGTAATGGGAGGGTTGACCAAAGAGGGGGAAGGGTTCAGCCTTCTCTCTACTCTATTCTTAGGCCATCAATTCCTGGAATGCACCAGGATCCTTTTCCTTCTTTTGTAACCAAAGTTTTTATAGGGTGGATGTTAGGGGTGACAACGTTATAGAAAAATCATGAGGCCAAAGCCAAAGTCAGGTGAGGTAACCTTAATTGCCAACAGGAATTCAGGCACCAGTCATTTTGGCTTCTATGTTAAACAGGGATGATGTGTGTGGCCATTGGGTTCCCCTTTTGGAGGGTTTATCTAAAAGACACCAAAAGTATAGTTATAGAGAAAAGAAAGTCTTTGACTGGTGCCTGTGAAGGAGAAGTAAATGTGAGAGTAGTTAGGCACATCTTCTAGGCAGGGAACCAGGAGATGTAAGAATAGGGTGAAATTTAAACTTCCAATGTAAAGTCCATTAGAATTTCTTGATGAGGGCTTTCAAAAGCATCCATTTATTGGGCTGCTTCTTCTTTCTATTTGTCCATGACAACTGGGCTCAGGATCTGCTTTTCAGGCATTTTGATAGCTATTGGAGTGGCTAGAGTCACAATGTGAGTTCCCTCTTAAATGGCTTCTAGACAGAGAGAGAAGTTTAGCTACCATTTAGTTTTGACAAAAGTGGACTTGTCCTTTTCAGGTGCAGGTGGCATTGTTAAAGTAGGCCATAACCTGAATATTTATAGCTGAGTAGTATTGTTTCATGGACAAAATCTTACTGAGAATTTTCTAAACAATATCTCATATGAACTTTTAAGTCTAAAGCCTGGCAAGCACAGTTTCTCCTGCTTTAAAAGAAATATACTGATCATTCTAATCTTTCATTATATTCTCCTTTGCCTCAGATTAAACCAAGTTTTGTTTTTCTCAAGGTCACTTGAAGATCTAATCCTCAAGGGTCACTCAGGTTTTGGGGAGAACCCCTGGCTTATTTGACTTTCCAGTTCCATCTATGTGAGGAGGTCTGCCCTGACCGGGGCTTCACTTCCAAGCATGAAGAGACTTTCTTCTGTATTGACCTTCCTCTTCATAGATTGGACACCAGTTTGAGTCCCACTTGGTGCCTCTGTGACCTCTCTGAACAAGAGAACAGGTGACTGACAGAGGACATTTTTAGAGATGCCCCATATTCCCCTGGGACTTCGTTGACTTTGTATAGCAAGGAACAAAACTGTCCCTTAAGTCTCTTTGAGAAGATTAGTATGGACTTTTAAGTATGGTTATTAGCTATCCAAGGAGATTAGTCCCACCTGTCTGATACCTTTAATAACAAGGCCATAAATGATGGGACAGAAAGACCAGTCCCAGAATTCATCCCTGGCTCTGAAGATGAGTTAACATATTAAATCAGACCTACAACCAGCTGTAGTTTGGTTTTCTCAAGCCAGTTTTTTTAGGCCTTCAAAGGTCTTAAAGCAGACTGAACCAGACTGAACACATAAACCAAAATACATCGAAAGCAAGCAAATGAAGAGATACCTCAAAACGACCATCTTGAAAGCAAACTCACCCAAAAGGCATCTAATAATAAGGTCCTTAACAACCAGCTCAGATACTGTTTTTTTTTTCTTTCTTTTTTTTTTTAGTCTTTTTGAGACAGGGTCTCCTTGTAGCTCCAGCTGTCCTGGAACTCACTATGTAGACCAGGCTGACTTTCAACTCACAGAGATCCGCCTGCCTCTGCCTCTGCCTCCTGAGTGCTGGGATTAAAGGTGTGCACCACCACACCTAGCTCAGATACTGTTTTCTACAAAAAATTAGCACTTAAAAGTTTTGTGAAACATTTAATAGATTCAGAGATATTATTTAATAAATTTAAAGATGTCTACAGTACCGAAATTTATAAGCTCTTTGAATGCATTATAAAAATATCCATATAAAGTCTGCACATGTGTACTTTAATTGGCATGCCAAAACCAAAAATAAAACTAGTAATTTTTTGAACAATAAAGAATGAGAAGAAAAACTGAAGTGGCAAGTTTGTTTTGATGAGAACAATTTAAGACATTATAGACATACATGACTGAATTACATGAGATCTCAACACATGAGAAATCTTATAGATCCATGTGACATAATTAACTGAATCTCAAACAACACATGGACATTGATCGCCATAGACACACGTGACATGATTACAGGAAAAGTAGGTACACCAAAACACAATAATCAAGGAGTTTGGTTAGGATGATCTTTTGCAAGTAGGCACTTTATCTTTTAAATCTGGACAGGGAGAGAACACTTCCTCCATCATCTCATAGCTCTGGGGCAGTTCTCCCTCTTCTTCTGGTAATTATGAGGCTGGGTTTTAGGGTTTAAGTAGCCTCTATCCAGACTCACAGATTATTCCCCAACATGGCCTGATATCAAGCCATTTGACTTAACAGATGGTTTTCAGCGTAGAGGGTTTCATTTTATTGCCATAATGTCCTAGTTTAAAGTCTTCCAGCATCACCTGGAGGACAGTCTGGATCCAACACTTGGATACTTGGACACTTGGAGAAGCCCGTTTGAAATTTTGTATGTGCCTGGGTTGTATGTGATATGTGCACAGGAGGGAGTGGGACCGCTAGTCTCTCCCTCATTCAGATGCCTTCCTGGCCAACCACCTCTACATGACTTATGATATCTTACCCAGGGCCACTCCCCCCATGCTCGGTCACTCCGAAGTGAGTGCCTGTTTAGGTTATATGACCTCAGCAGAACGCAGGGTGAGGCCCACTCAGGGTTCCATAGCTGCACAGAGCACTGGAAATGTTACTCATGCTCACATCCACACACAATCATTCAGAGTTTAAGACTCTGATATCCCTAGAATTCTCACTAAATTACAAGATGGGACCAGCACCTGGGATCATATTGAGGTTTTAAATGGTGGTCCACCTGCCTAACCTGGGAGGGCCCTTACCTGGTCTGGACATCCATTATGAGTCTCTGTTATTCTTCATCTAGTGATAGGCTCTGGTCCTGGGCTCTGCAACTTTCTCTGCTCTCCTGGAAGTAGACCCCAGAAAGGAAATTCTTCAGTGGTACACACTTCCCTGTTCCATGGTCTAGGAGTGACAGTGTCTATTACCAAGGACCACAGTGTTTTGAACTCACTGGGGCTTCCAGAAATGTTATGGGAAAATCATATGACCAAAGCCAAAGTCAGGTGAGGAGAGGGAGTTTAATTTTATGCTAGTGTGACTGACCCATGGATTCTTACATAGAGGAGTCAGTTCCTTGACTGAGTGTTTAGAGGCTTTTATACCCATGGGACAAATGCAAACAAACAGCAAATAGCACATATATGGTGATTAAATAGTTTACAGATTACACAGGGTTACAAAGGCTACAGGAAGGTGTGCAAGGTATTTTCACAACCAATGATGTATTTCCCCATTTCCATTATAATCAGAAGATTAGAGTCCTTTATCATAAATCAAGAGTAAGATGGGGAGGGGCAGATCCAAAATTGGAATTCCTCATCATAAAGCAAAAGGTTTTGTAGGATGGGGAGGGGTGATTAGAATACTAGAATTCTTAAAAAAAAAAAAAGAATTCTTTGTAAAATGTTTTCTAGTGCTTGAAAGAAAAGACTAACATTCAATATTTCTTATAGGCTGTTCTTGTGTCCAGGTGATTGAACCAGCAAAACTGGGAAGTTGAGTCTTCATCTAGGCCAGAGTTTATTCTCTTGACTTCTTCTCTCTTATGGAGCTGTCTGCTAATATACTTGTGCTTTCAATAAAACTTGGCTGAGTGCTGATACCTTTCTTTTCCTGCCTTTTTATTCTTTAAATTAGTGAGGAAAAATGAATGTATTCCTGAACCCTAGACAATCAATGAAGTCATCACCTAGGTAGAAACAGAACACCCCAAGCCACAGAAAATATTGCATACTATTCTCCTCCCTTAGTAGCTAATCCAACTGGACCTGTCAATCCCCCCTCAGGAAGACAATTCATCTGAAGCATAATTAGCCTCTTAATGAGATAACATGCAGCCCAGTAGCTTGCAGATCTTCATAGCCGTCTGCCTGCTTTTTTTGAGTTCTAACTAAAATATCGGCTTCCTTGCCCCTGCCATGTCTCCTCTGCTATGACCCCTGTGGACACCTTCAGATCTGGAAGTTTTCCTAGCCCTCCATGATCCCAGTTCCGACGGGACCCTTGGGTGCTCCCATGGGCTTTCCTAGTCTGACTTGGGTGCGCTCCTTTCCCCACACCTCTTTATAACCACCATCTCATCTCTTTTAGGAACACTGTAGACTAAAGATCCAGAAGCTTCCCCAGACCTGCCTTGGTAAGTTGCCTTTCCCATTGTCCCTGTGCTCTGGCATGGCCATCTCTCGCAAGGACCCTTGGTGTGCTGCAGGGAGCTTTCTCCAGACCTGCCTTGTACTCAGACCTGCTCAGGTTGCTAGGATTCTTGCACCCCAAGACCTGTGAGCTCTCCCAGCCTGACCTACCAGCTACTCTGTTTACCTAGCAACCATCTAGCCCACTCTGCTCTTCCAGAACCATGAGACGTCAACCCTGGAACCTTAACTCAAAAGTTGCACCCAACTAAAATATAATATAATTACCTTCCTTTTTTATTTTCTTTATCTTTGGGTAGGAGTTAAAATTTTCTATAAAGCCCTGAACTCTTTTGTTCTTTCTCTGAAGACCCCAGCTCCCATGAAGCTCTTTACTGACCTCCATTGCTGAACACAGCTGCTTTGTAGGATTTTAACTCAAATGGCATAGCTATCTCTCTTCTTCTCCATCTCCATCCTACCAGCAGCTGCCATTTTATACCTTGAATGCCCTGTTGTTTTTCTCCCAACGCTAATAAAATGGTCCTTGGGCTTCCTTCTCAGTCCATTTTTAAATTATTTTATCAAGGACATTAACAATACACAAAATGCCCAAGTAACAACAACAACAAAAAAACAAACAACAAAAAAAAAACACATCATCTAGAGTCTTGGAGGCCTCCATTAGGAATTTACATGCCATTCTAAGTGTCTAGAGGAATAATTAAAAAAATTAAGTCTGGAGAGACATGATCTGCTTGTAAGGGATGTAGACGTAAGGGAGACTTGTTTGCTACAGAGGCTCAGCAAGGAAGGATGCTAGATTAGAGCCCTGAATTTGGGTCGGAATGGGAGGGCAGTGGGTTCTATTTATAGCTCGAATGGCTAGAAGGGCTCTGGAGACAGAGCCTCTCTGGAGAGGTATGAGAGGCTGCTAGCCAGAAGATCGGAGCTGTCGGTGGCTTCAATAGCTGTGATGGGAAAGACAGAGAGTAGCTGGTTAGGGCTAGATGGAACTGACTTTGCATTTATATGGGGTCAAAGGGGGAAGGGGTGCCAATGCCCACTGCCTCACGTCTACCCAGGATCACTGCAAACATGTTAAGGGACACCAATTTGAACTTCTAAGGCCTCCCTTTGCCTTTTTGCTTTTTTTTGTTTTTTTTTTTTAATTAATATTTTTTATTAATGTTTTATGTATTTCATACATCATTTTTCATTTATGTTCAGGCATATTTCCCTATCCCTTCCCCCCACCCCACCCCAATCCATCCCAGGTCATGTACTCTATCATAACTGTCCTGCATCTTTCTCTCAGTCATTTTTTATGCTTAGGAATTCTCATTTTCCTCCCTTAATTTCATGTTATTCTAAAATATGGATACATACTCTCTACCACATACAGTAATTACAGAGTCTGAAAATAATTGGTGGGTGGATTCTAGAGCCCATTGAGGGATTCACATTATGACAACATAGTTGCTTACAGATAAACCAGAAGTATAACCATACTGTCATTCAGCTTGCCTTTCATCTGGGGGATTTGGTGTTAGCAGCCACAAATGAGGGAAACCATTCTCCGTTTGTCTTTCTGGGACTGTGTCATCTCACTCAGCATAATGGCTTCAATCTCCATCCATTTACCTGCAAAGTTCATAATGCCATCCTTCTTTACCACTGAATAGTACTGCATTGTGAAGATGTACCACATTTTTGTCATCCACTCATCTGTTGAGGGGCATATGGGTTGGTTCCAGCTCTTTGCTATTGTGAAGAGAGCTGCAATAAACATGGATGTGCATATAATTTTGCGGTAGGATGAGTCTCTGGGGTATATACCCAGGAGTGGTATGATTGGGTCACCCTTTGCATTTTTGAACCAAATGTGTAGTGTCCTTGGAATATGCTAACATGGTGTTACAGATGTCAGGCATTCTTGCAGAGGTGCTGCCTGATTCCTGTAGCTCTTACTTAGTTTAGTTCTTCATTAAGCTTGCCTGTTCAGCACAGCCTGGGGGAATGACATCATGATAGCACATGGTAAAGTCGTCTCAGACCCAGCTTATGATTCTTTGCCATACATGTCTCTCTTGTAGTCCCAAACAGCTCTAACTGTCAACTTAATACAGCCCGGAGCCATATGAGAGGAAAGCCTCCACTGGATCAGATTTGCCTGTGGGGTATTGTACTACTTATTAATTGTTGTAGGACAGCCCAACCCTCTGTGGGCAGCACCAGCATTAGGCTGGTGGTCTGGGCTCTTTATGATAGCTACCAAATATAAGCCTGTGAGCAAGCCAGCAAGCAGCATTCCTCCATGGTCCTGTCCCATTTCTGCTTGAGCTCCTTGCCCTACCTTCTCTCATGGTGGACAGTAATAGTAACCTGGAAGTGTAAGATGAGACAAACTCTTTCCTCTTCCAAGTTGTTTTTGGTGAGAGTGTCTTACCATAGTACCAGAAAAGAAGTAGAACACTCATCTGATGGCTTTTTTTTTTTTTTGCACAGTAGGGCAGAAGGAAATTTGGCAGAAGGCTTGTCCCCTCTGCTGGATGTGTTCTGAGTTAGCCCCCGTCTGTGATCCTACACTATGAAAACTGGAACCTGGATATTCAAAATAGAAACCAGAGCAATTAATCACTGTGTGGACAATATGTATGTTTGTAGCAGTTGGATGCTGCTGATAAACAAAACAATAGTGTGATTAATGAGAACAGGGGGTAGAAATTAGCAAGACAATTTAAGGTAAAAAAGACTCCAAAGAAAAGCTAGAAATGTCCTGGTGCCTCTTGGCAGCCTTGTCCTTGCTGGAGGCAGAGATGTCAGAAGTGTTTAGACCAAAAATTTCTCTGGTTTTGTCAGAGGGGGTCTGCTTTTTTTTTTTTTCCTAAAGGATTTTTATGGAAACCATACCAAGAACGTGACTAAACTTGGAGGCACTTCAGGCCCTGGAAAGGAAACTGGACTGACCAGCTCATCTCCCTCTGCCCTCCTCCATCCACTAGCGCCTTTTTAAACAAACTCTAAGGCAGTGAGGCTCAGTGGTATCCCACTGCTTAGGATACTTCCTGTTCTCCCCTAAATTCTCTATAATAAAATACTTCATTCTAAAGTTCACCCTCTATGGTCTGTCAATTTCATTCTTCAGGTTGAGGAGACAAACCAGAAACTCTCCTGACTTGAGGTGGCCTTGGTGCTCTTAGAAATAAAATCCGAGGTCAAGGACCCCATTGATTCTGCACAAAGACTCAAAGAACACAGGGACAAAGCGAAAGTAACTTGGCAAGGCAGCTTTACTTTTACAAAAGGGTGCATTGCTTTGTCATTCAGATCCCGCAAGCACAACAGACCAGGAAGTTTCATAGGGTGTCTTTTAATCCCTAATGCACGAGTGCTATTTTCCATTTGACTGGGGTAAGAGGCCAAACAGGGGGCCTCATTACCAGTCTAGAAAGAGCTGAACACCCAAGCCTCTGGCTCACTGCAAGGAGGCAACAGGATGCATCTTCCAGGCAAAGAGGAAGTAAGTCATCAAGGAAACTTATTTTTGCAAAAGCTTGCATTGCAGGACTGGAGAGATGGCCTAGCGGTTAAGAGTGCCCACTGCTCTTGCAGAGGACTGGGGTTCGATTGCCAGCACCCACATGGTGGCTGAGAACTGTTTTTGACTCCAGTTCCAGGGGAATCTGACACCCTCTTCTGACCTCCGCAGCATTGCACGACACAGGTGCACAAACCTACATGCAGACAGTACATTCATACACATACAAGAATAAATAAAAAAATTAAAAAAATATATATTAAAAAAAGCTTGCATTGTGTGATCATTCAGATAGAGCAAGCAGACCCAGAACTCTGATAGATTTTTATTCCTGATTAGCTTGGGTCCAACCTCACAGTCTTTTCTGTCTAGTTAGTTTAAAAGAGTTGGAGCACATGGTCGCGCACGCCTTTAATCCTAGCACTTGGGAGGCAGAGACAGGCAGATCTTTGTGAGTTCAAGGCCAGCCTGGTCTACAGAGCAAGTTCCAGGACAGCTGGGGCTACAGGGAGACCCTATCTCGAAAAGACCAAAAAATAAAATAAAATAAAATAAAATAAAATAAAATAAAATAAAATAAAATAAAATAAAATAAAATAAAAGAGTTGGAGCAAAGGAGATTGATCAGGGAGGAGGGGTAAAGGTTCTACTTTTGCAGGCCATCAGGTTCTGGGAATGCATCAGGGCCTTCCTGCAAATAAAAGTCTTATGGGGACTTTGTGGTGGGGGCTGGAGAGTTAAAAGATTACAATTCTTATAAGTCATGTTGGGGCAGGAATGTAGGGTCAGGTGTTTGTGACTGTGAGTCATAGGAAGGTTAACTCTGGGACCCAGGAACCAAAAATCCCTGCCTCTTTATCTTCCCCAGACTCTTCTTTGTATCGTGCAAAACCCTTCCTACAGTCAAATGTGAAGCCTCATAAGGTGTTCCTCCAGTGACACACACACCAACTAAGGATTAAGATTGCCCCAGGGCGACCTCAGCCATGCATTGAGTAAATGACTAAAGGGATAAGTGGATTAATTTCTTCATCCTACCACCCCCAAACTACTTATTGCACACTTGTTACAAATGTGAATGTATATGATAACCTGGTAACTGATTTCAAATAAATGCTAGGTATATGAAAGTGCTTATTAGAAAGGAGATTCTTTTTTCTAGGCAAGAGCTCTTCCAACAAGTGTGGTGGGTGCCATAATGCAGGGGTCCCTGATTAAAGAAAGACTAACTTGTGGAGTTGTTTCAACCAAGAGTGAGCCTTATCAGAATGAATCTGTTCTGATGTCTCTCAGAACTGTTCTGATGTCTCTCAGAACCAAGGCCTTTTTCTGTATTTACTTAAATAGTATATCCAGCATGATATGGTAAAGCAATGAAGAACCTTATTTCAGAGTCTTTACCCAAGGAAGAAGTTTGCATACAAAACCATAAGCTGATTTCACAACAACCCCGGCCTCACCCCACATTATTCTGGATCAGGGACAAGGAAAGGTCATGAGAGAGAAATAAGGTGGTGTGAACTGATTCTGCCCCTGCTCCTGCCTTTCTTCCTCCCTCCCTCCTTTCCCTCCCACTTCCCCTCCCCTTTCCGCTTCCTTGTCCCTTTCTCCCTCCCCCTCCTTCTCTGCCTTTTTGAACCAGGGTCTCACTACGTAGCTCTGGCTAGCCTGGAACGCCCTATGTAAACCAAGCTGGCTCTGAGACCAGAACTCACAGAGCTCTTGCTGCCTCTGCCTCCCAAGTGTTGGGATTAAAAGCATGTGCCACCACGCCTGGCCCCTCTTTCTCACAGAGGCCAGCCTATTTCTGCCTTCCAAGTGAGTTGTCAATGTGGGGCCTGGGAACTGATTCGGGCTGTCTGTGAGAGCAGTACATACTCTTAACAACTGAGCAGTCTCTCCAGCTCTTCCCTAGTGCTAGGATTAAAGGGATACACCACCTTGCCCTGCTCAACCTGGACCATTTTTAAAAAATACAAATTAAGTGGGAGAATTGGGATACTGTAAAATATTTGGAGTTCTAGAGATACAGATTTGGAATTTAGTTGTCATTTGCTTGCTTTGTGATCTTATTTATTCATGACACTCAGTTTTCTTACAGCTAACATGAAGATGACAATACTTATCTTTCAGAAAATTTGGAGTTTTAATGACTTAACATCTGCAGTGGAAGTAAATGGAACCTAGCAGGGAGCAGAGACTAGCTAAAGCAGCACCGGTCAGCTACCAAGTCCTCCCTAAGATGGTGCCTAAAAATCCACCCTTTCTCTCAAGTTTTGACAGCTGGAGACTCTAAAAAATTATAATTTTCGTGTGAATATTGATATGTGAGCAATTTTCTGTCAGAATGTTGACAACTTTCTCAGAACTGTCTTTTGATGAGTCAAGAATGTGGAACACAATAGAAGTAGATGATTGCAACCCATTTATTTTTCCTGAGTAATTGAATGCAACAATGAGCAATTACACCATTAATGAGTTGATGAGGAACCCTGAATGTGGGCCAGGACCTGGGTGGACAAGTGCCAGGTTTACCTGGGGTGCAACTAACAGGAGATTCAGAAACAATGGACAATAAAATCTCAGTGTCCTATGAAAACATTAAAGTGAATGCAAAAACATCCATGAGGAAAAAAAAATATCAACCTTATGGATGAAGATAGGACCCCACAGAACAAAGACTAGCAGGAGATATGGAGGGAGGGAACCAGGCTTCCCACTCAGTGCTGCAACACAACTAGAATAACCAGACGAAGTTGACGTAAGTTTTTAAAATATTTTAGTTATTTTAATGTGTGTGTGTGTGTGCATGTGTGTATATGTTCTTGTCTGCATGTGCTGCATGTGTGCAGGTATCCACAGAAGCTAGAAGAGGGTGTTGAATCCCCTGGAACCAGAGGACTAGATGGATGTGAGCAGCCTCATATAGGTGCTGGCAACAAAACCTGAGCCTTCTACAAGAGGAACAAGCACTCTTAACCATGGAGCAATTTCTTCAGTCCCTTTCTTTTTTTTTTTCTTTCTTTCTTTATTTTTTAAGGGATTCACAATATAAGAGCACAGTTGTTTTCAGATCACATTGACGTTGCACAGTTTGTCATACAATTAGGTAATTGGTGCTAGCATCCACAGATGAGGGACACCATTCATCGTTTGTTTTTCTGGGACTGTGTTACTTCATTCAGCATGATATCTTCTAGCTCCATCCATTTACCTGCAAAGTTCATTATGTCATCTTTCTTTACAGGTGCATAGAACTCCATCTATACAATGGCATAGAACTCCATCTATACAATGGAGTTCTATGCACATTTTCTCTATCCACTCATCAGATGAGGGGCACTTGGTTTGGTTCCAGCTCTTCGGTATTGTGAACAGAGCTGCAATAAATATGGCTGTGCATGTATCTCTGCAGTAAGATGAGTCTTGTGGGTATACACTTCACCCCTTAGGAGTCAAGACTGGAGTGGTGCAGGTTGACAATGAATCACTCTTGACAGTGCAGAACATTGATTTATTTCTCCAATGACTCAGGTTTATACAGACAAAAAGTTGGCAGCCCTTAGCAAGCTCATGCAGAAAAAATGAGACACGTGACTTTATTACATAGAAGTTGGGAGATACTTGACACAAAGGACCTGTGAGAGGCAGATATCAACTTGAGAGGTTGCTTGACCAAGATGTCTTTCTTAGAACAAGGGGCTCCAGGCCTGGGTGGCCAGCTGAGTCTCTTATCAGTGGCAGCGTTCTGCCTGGCAGGATTTTTCAAGATACTGTGTTCAGCCTGTCACCCCTTATCAGAGTCACAAGCTGCCTTCCAGGGTTCCCCAGCTCCACTTTATTACAAGTTAGTTTGTCCTAGTTAGCAACAGTTATGAGTGGGAAAAAGAATTCAGCATGTCACAAAAAGACAAAGAGGATTTCTTGAGATCCATGGCAGTAGAATAGTGAGTTGTGTTCCCACAGAACTGTGCTCACTGATGGGGAGTGTGCCCAGGGGGTGATATTTGATCTTGTCATCATGGCAAGACTTATTTGGGTCCATATCTGACAGGACAGGTGGACTTCTTATTTTCTTGTGAAGCGGTGAATCTGAGTTATTTTCCCTGAGAGTGGCCATTTGGGTAAGGCACCACATGTCATTAAGGGTTAGGCTCTGGATGTACATGTAAGATAGTATGTGTCACTAGGAGTCAGGCTCCAAATGGCTGTGGACAAATTGTTAAAGTGTGGGAATTATTTTTGTTTCAATTTCCTCCAGACATCTAGACATTTCTGGCCAGCCCCCCACTCACCCACTCTTCCTGCTACAGCTGATCTTTGAATTCTTCTATAATGCCTCTTTAACTCTTGAATTCACACTCTCATCACCTGTTCTTTCTCCCTCTATTCTTGTTTCCCTCTTTAAAATGCAAATCTAACCCTGTCAGCCTGACTTAAAACTTCCCTAAAAAACCTCCTGCAGCTTTGGAACTTCTTAGTTCAATACAGAAGGTTTATGTGGATTTGGTGTTCAATGAATAACATGTTGGGGTTAGGAAAATAAAGGAAAGGCCATTAACCCCCAGATCTCTAGCATGCCACATGTAATCCTAAAGTTCCTACTACTGGCTTCAAGATCTTCTCATCCACTGTGCACATTGACACCATCCCAAATACTTAACATTCCATAGGTTGACAGAGAGCATGTAGAGACCAAAACAAGGGTTAAAAAAAACCAAAGAAAGTTGATATCATGAAATTTGCCGGTAAATGGATGGAACTAGAAGATTTTATGCTAAGTGAAGTAACACAATCCCAGAAAAACAAAAGACAAACGGCATCCTTCACCTATGGATGCTAGTACCAAGTACCTAGTTGTAAGACAAATGGAGCAACCTTAATGTTATATTCCTCATGATCTAAAGACAGCTGTGCTCTTGCATTGTGAATCCCTAAACAGGTTCTAGAGCTGACATAACATTTATTTTCAGACCTTGGGTTATTGGTACATGATGGAGGGTATGTGTGCATCTTTTAGAGTAACATGGGGTTAGAATGGAAAGATGGGAATCAAGAAATATGATATGGAAATAACATACAGTTTGTTTCCAAAGGATACAATTTTAATATAGGTGCAATGTAACAGGCTGGTGCAACTTAGCTTTTCTGGGTGCTTAAAGACCATACTTAATGCCCATACCAATTTGGCTGAGGGACCTAAGAGAACTTTGTTCCTTGTCCTCAGAGGTCAACCAAGTCTTAGGGGATTATGGATGGTGGCATCTCTTGAAATGTCCTGCAAATGTGGGTCACCAGTCTTCCTGTTCAGGGAGGTCTTGGAGAGCCACTAATGGGACTTCAGCCAGTGTCCAGTCTATAAAGAGGAAAGTCTGATCATGCTTCAGAAAAGGAAGCCTGGTCTAGCAAGACCTGATTTTGTCTTGAGTGGATGGAACTGGTAAATGAAAAGCTGAAAGGAGCAAGGCACTCCCAACCTCCTCCCTCCCCAAAACAAAACCCTGAGAGACCCTTGAGGACCAGATTCTCAACTGACCTTGAGAAAACAAAACCCTTGGTTAATCTGGGCTAACTGTGTGGCCTTAGCATCCAAAAGGAAAGTACAACCAGAAATAATCAGTAAGACCAAAGAAACTGTACTGCAGACATAAAACTTGAGATCTTAGTAAAAAGACAAAAAGAAAAAAAGAGAGAGTACTGTGGTTTGGCCTGTCTTCAATTCTTACTGGCAAGTGCATCTACCCTGTGGCTGCCACTGCTTTTGGCACTCCTCAAAGACATTAACCTTCCAATATGGACTGAAGACTCATGTCCCTCCAAGAATCCTCCAAACATTCAATGCCAGATGGGGACTACTGAGATGCCCAGCTTGTGGACTAAACAGCTAAGGGGATTTCAGTCTCATCAGAATATAGACTGCCATTGTTGGACTACCTTGGCTGTATCATGGAGGCCAGTGCAGGGGGATCAAGACAGGACACGTGCTTACTGGACTTCATTTGGGGGACCATGGGAGGGAAAGACCCCAATGTGGAGCAAAAGTGCAGGGATTACCAAGGAGGAATCTTGGAGCACTTCCTTAAGGAAAACATGACATCTTTTACGGAAAAAAAAAGTCCTCCAATTCAAGTGATATGTGTATGTATGTATGTGTGTATGTATATATTTATGTATATATGTTAACTATTGGATATATATATATATATATATAGATAGAGATATATATATATACTGTAAAATACAAGTTGGAGGTAACAACAACAAAAGAACTGAACAAAACTCTGGAAAGACTCAAAAAAAGATGCAGGACATGAATGATAGAGTGAAGGGACTTGGATGGGGTGGCAGGTGTGAAAAGGGAAACAACTCTAGATTCGATTGAGAAATAATGTATGACTTATGGAAAAAGTTTAATAACAATAAAAAAGTAAAAAGAAAAAAACCCTAGGCCTTCAAAGCCTATTTCAGAGTATCTTAGTGTAGACTGCTCCTTGGGACACTTGACTCTCAGAGGAAACTTTCTAAGCTCTTAGAGTAGTGAGCCCCATCAGAGTTTCACAACACCACACTCCTTTTGCTAAAACAAATACATGCTCCTTAGCAAGCCCTCCACAGGGCAAACCAGGAGGCATTTGATGTTCGTCTTGAATACCCAAGGCTTCTAGATAATGCATCATCTTTTAATTATAATTTTATACTTTCCTTGCCATTCTGATATCCATGTGTGACTTAAAGATTTATTTTTAATATAAAAAATTTTTAATTATGTATACTTGTGTGTGTCTGTGTGTGGGTAGGTACACATAAATGCAATGTCCATGGAGGCCAGAAGAGGGCATCATATTCCCTGAGCTGGAGTTACAGGTGGTTGTGAGATGCCCAACATTGGTGCTGGGAACTGAATTCAGGTCTTCTAGAAGAATAGCAAGGGCTCATAAACACTGAGCCATCTCTCCAGCCCTTTCCTGTGAGTGAGAATTAAACAAGCTCGGTTGTCAATTTGTACAGCAAAGAACAGATAACAATACAGATATACTTATATATATTTATATAAGTTTCACTTATAAATAAGAATCATATGGGGGAACCTTTAAAGCTTGCTGTAAATGTGAGGCATTAGAACTATCAAAGGCCATTTATATTCTGATAAGTCAAAAACATCTAAAAAATTCCAGTATGCCTATTTTTACTATATGTAAATGAGTCGATAAGAGTAGAATTGCATTCTTAATTTTTATCATCAAAATTCTGAAAATTCAGGGCTGAAAGCACATAATTGACAGTTTTGATAGAACTCTGAAATCGTTTCTGCACTGCTTTTGGCTGGTGGAGAAGAAACATTATTAATCGTGTCCCTGCTCCACTTTTTCAGTCTTCAAGCTGAGTAAGTGTGAGGACCAAGCAATAAATAGCAGACACCAACTAATGATGCTCCTTTCACCAAACACAAGTTCTATTATCATTCTAAGTAGGAATGTTCTAGAATAAGCTTTAGAACAAGAAGCTTGATAAAAATGAAAAATATAAGCAAAGACATAATATATAACATTGCTGGTTAGGGGCTAGAGAGGTGGCTCAGCAGTTAAGGACACTGGCTGCTCTTGGGGAGGACCAAGGTTCGATTCCCAGCACCCACTTGGTGGCTAACGACCATTCATAACTTCAGTTCCAGCGGCTCTAATTGCCCTCTTCTGAGCTCCACGGACATTGCATGACACAGATGTAGTTACACATAGGCAGGCAATGGTTAGACATCAGCAGTTGAGATAGAGAAAGAAAGTTCTATCTATCCCCTGAGGTTGAGGGAGGCCACTACACACCAGCACTGGAAGGTACCTATTTCCTCTTGTTTGTGATAGCTTATCTTAGTTGTCAAGTTGACTGAATCTGTAAGCACCTAAAAGATAAGATGCTGGGTAAATCTATAAGGGATTGTCTTGATCAAGGGATTTAAGCAGCAAGACCTGCCATATGTGGGCAGCCCTTTCCAATCACAGCACAGATAATGGAGGTGGAAGGAAGGAGCTTCGCTTTCCCTGCTTCCTTCACTCTCACTGGCAATTTCATCTACTTTGTTGCTGCTGCTGTGATCATTCACTCCTATCCATAGCCAGCTTCTCTAGGCTTTCGACGTGAGCTGAAGGCCAGCAGCTCTCTAGGAATCCTCCAGGCCTTCAGTGCCAGATTGGTACTGCTGAAGCACGCAGCCTTCTAGGGTGAGCAACTCCAGATTTTCAGCCTCTCCAGTGTAAGACACTCATTATTGGACTACCAGACTGCACTGTGTAAGCCAATATAATAAATCTCCTTTTAACATAAATATTCATCGGCTCTGTTTTTCTAGAGAATCCTGAACAATACAGGTTGCTGGTATAGGTTAGAGGCAGAACACTTGCTCAACATTTATAAGGTCTTGAGTTCTATCCCTAGCACCACCCAAAAAGCAGAAACAAAACAACAAAAAAATTCTTTGCATCTTGCTTACTGTAAATTTTCATTGATCCACAAATTGTGAATTTATCTTTTATTTATTTTTTATTTTTTTATTTAATTTTTATTGATGCTTTGTGCATTTCATACATCATTTTCCAATTCAGATCAGGCATATTTCCCTCCCAGATCTGCCATAACTGTCCTGCATCTTTCTCTCAGTTTTTTTTTTTTTTTTATTTTTTAGCTATAAGTGATAATCCATGAGTACAAGCATCCTTCGTGCAAAACCAATCTGCAGGCTGTTGTGCCCAAACCCCTACAGCCCCACCATCCAGTGGGGGGTGACAGGTTGTTTGTTCAATCAAGTTGATCAAATGAGTGTCCAGACTACATTGCTGTAGTTTCACCATTCACCCCAATCGCAGCCCTTACATTCTACCACGCCCCCTCTTCCGCAGGTTGTTCCCTAGGCTTAGAAAAGGGGCACAGGTGGATGAGAGGTAAAACAGTCCACTCTCTCTGGAGCTGTTGACTTGGACTCTGGTCAATTCTGGCTGTTTCCTTTCATGGGCTGACAGTTTGTCCAGGAATAACCTTTCGATCCTACTAATGAAGAACAAGCAATTAGATATATAGGTATTTAAGCAGCACTAATAGTTATGGTAGGTTACTTTAGCATAGACACATGTTTGGATATGTTAATCCATGAATTACAATTTTCCCCCCTGTTAAATATGACAGGGTCTTACTGTGGCTTATAACATCTCCTAACCTGTAGAGGATGTAAGCTTGTGGCATCAGCCATGGGTTATTTCTCCAAGGGGAGAGCCAATAGCCAATTAGATTTGGGATATACAGGCACATGGCTGCCTCTGCTGCACAGTATTTCCAGGCAGGTGAGGTGTAGCTGGTGCTGACGGTGGAGTCTTGCTTGACTCAGGGAGACCCATATTTGCTTTATTGGTTTAGTGGCCTTTGGTAACACTCTCTGGCATTCCAGAGGCCATCTGTACACTTGCATGTGTGGTCTCAATACATCCCTCCCATGTTAACGTCAGGTCTTCGGCAGCAGGGTCTTATTGCCTCTCCTCCTGTAGGTATCCCAACTTAGAGGCAAGGAGCCCTTACCTTTTGTGGGGCCTTGGATCCCCTGGCCAACATCCACCTGGTAGAACAATCCATTGCTGATGTCAGAGCTCCTGTATTAATATATTTTGCCTGAGTGCATAGCCCTAGGACTTTAGTATTATATTTGGTTCTGAACAGAGAGTAATCCCTTCCACAGTTCCCATGTCTAGTAGTCAATTAAAGAAAGCAGTTTTACCGGTTTTATAAGAGATTACCTCTACAATAGTTGTCTCCAATTTACAGTTGGGGAGCGACCTCATCATTGTCATATTTCTCCTTGTTCTATGGGTGGGAAGGCAAGGAAGTCTCTCATATCAGAACCTTTGTGGCACCTAGAAGGTAAGTTTCATTAGGACTCATTATAACTAGTTGTTACATGTAGGATCCACAGAGGGGTTCGATGTTTATGGCAATCTGAGGCTTTTCTTCCTTTGAATGTTCAGACGGGTCAGCCTTTCCGTTGCCACTTTTTGGTACATCCTACTCAATGCAAACCTGTATCTTTTCTTTCTCAGCCGTTAAGTTGGTGACGTTTTGTCCTGTTGGAACAAACAAATCTTTTCCCATAGTTAGTTTTAAGATTTGAATTGCAAGGGTTTGATGAAAAGGTTTCATGTCTTTCTGTATCCCCCCCCCTTTTTTTTTGCGTATGAGTCTCCAGAAGACAGTTGTATTATACATGACTATAGGGTGGAGTCAAGGCACAGATTTCATCAAATTCACCCATGTTGTTTTGGGTGACTATATATGATTAACTTGGGAAGCAAACTTAATTTTTACGTTAAATCATCTTAAAGAGAATGCTACAAGGTGATACTGTACAACAGAGAAATTATAGAGAACATTTGTATGTGTCAATCCCAAAGTTCTTGCTCTACAGATTTTATGTAAAGCAAATGTGGGCAACAGCGAATTATATCTCCATTTAATTCAGATGCATTACCATTTTTATCAGATTCTGTAAACCAATGTTGTTTAATATACACATGTTTACTTTTACTTTTACTAAGTCCTAAAACACCATGTGTCCTGTAGACAGTGTCTAGGCGAAACTGGGTACTTGCTGAGCTCACGTCAATTAAATATGCCTTAATCGAATATACACCCGTGTCCCTCTCCCACCCATCCCCCCTTTCCAATTCACCATTTCAGTCCATTTTCTGATGCAGTCTTTCTGTTGTTCTTTTACTATGCCTCCCTCTCCATGAGAAATATTTATATCTGGGTTGTTGGTACTAGCATCCACATATGAGGGACACCATTTGTCGTTTGTTTTTCTGGGACTGTGTTACTTCACTTAACATAATGTCTTCCAGCTCCATCCATTTACCTGCAAATTTCATGATGTTGTCCCTCTTTACTGCTGCATAGTATTCCATTGTATACATGTACCACATTTTCTCTATCCACTCGTCAGTTGAAGGGCACCTGGGCTGGTTCCAGCTTTTTGCTATTGTGAACAGAGCTGCAATAAACATAGCTGTGCATGTATCTTTGCAGTAAGTTGTGTCTTGTGGGTATATACCCAGGAGTGGTATGACTGGGTCAAATGGAAGGCTCATTTTGAGTCTTCTAAGGGTTCTCCACACTGCTTTCCATAGTGGCTGTACAAGTTTACATTCCCACCAGCAATGGATGAGTGTTCCCCTTTCCCCGCAACCTCTCCAGCACTTGGTATCATTCATGTTCCTGATCCTAGCCAGTCTTATTGGAGTAAGGTGATATCTCAAAGTGGTTTTAATTTGCTGAATTTATCTTTTAAAAGAATTGTAGTTTAGATGCTATTTTACCCATTTTAATTTTTATTATTTATATTTTTTAATTATGTGATTAAATTATGTATGTGTGTCTATGTGTACATAAGTCCAGGTACCTGTGGAGTCCAAAAAAGGGCATTAGATCCCCGAGTTACAGGCAGTTGTAAGCCACCCGATATGGGCGCTAGGAACCAAACTTAGGTGCTCTCAAGAGCAGGACACACTGTTACCCACTGAGTCCTGTCTCCAGCCCTGCTTTACCCACTTGTAGATGAGGGTGTGAGAGCATGTGAAGACTAGGATGCTTTCTCTAATGACATACCTGGTAAGTGGCAGTGTTGAGGTCATAGCTCAGGGATCTGAGTCCAGCTCATAAGCTATCGGCCACATTGTCCTGCTGCTAACATGTGCCTTCTTAAAATCACTAGCTGAGCATCTCAGACATAGGACTGGGATCTAGGAGGCTGACTCCATGCATCTCAGACATAGGACTGGGATCTAGGAGGCTGACTCCATGCGTGTCAGTTTCCAGTCTTTGTTTTTCAGAATCTTTTTTTCTTTTTAGGTCTTTTTGAGATGGAGTTTCCCTGTAGCCCCAGCTGGCATGGAACTTACTATGTAGACCAGACTGGGCTTGAACTTACAGAGATCCCCATGCCTCTACATTCCAGCTAACACTAGGACTAAAAGTGTATGCCATCACACCTGGCATTTTCAGAATCCTTTTTTAAAAATAAATATTTTATTTTTATCTTATGTGTATGAGTGTGTGGCCTGCATATATGTAAGTATACCTGTGTCATGCAGTGCCTGAGGAGGTCTGAAGAGGGTGTCAGATCCCCTGGAACTGGACCATGATGATGGTAGTCAGCCAACATATGGGTGCTGGAAATCCAGTCTGGATCCTCTGCAAGAGCAGTCAGTGCTCTTAACCACTCCAGCCTCCTAGAATCTCTTATCATTTACCAGTTTGTTTTTTTATGGATTATGTTTTTTGTTTTGTTTTGTTTTATTTTGTTTTGTTTTTTGGTCTTTTTGAGATAAGTTCTCCTTATACCTCTGGCTGTCCTGGAACTCACTATGTAGACCAGGCTGACCTTGAACTCACAGAGATCTGCCTGCCTCTGCCTCCCAAGTGCTAGGATTAAAGGCATGCAACACCCTGCCATATGGACTGTATGGACTACTGTATTTTTAAAATGCCTTATCCAAGAAATATTTGCCCAACCTAAGCTCACAAAGATTTCCTTCTATACTTCATGGTAAAGGTTTTATAGTTCTAGGTTTATTTGACATATATCATGAGGCTGAGTCTCACTCTATAGCCCAGGCTGCCCTGGACCTTACTATGTAGTGCAGACTGGCCTCACAGTCACAATTCCCATACCTCTGCCTCTAGAATGCTGGAACTGCAGGTTTGCCCCACATATCTAGCCCGGTTTTCCGTTTTCCACTTTATATTCAGGTCAGCTAACCATTTTGAGTTTGTGTTTGTGTATGGTAGTGCATGGTAGGAAAGGTGTGGGTTGGAGGTTATTTGTTTGCATTTCAGTTGCTCCATGTGTTACAATGTTGCCCTTCTCCACAGTGCTGCCTCTGCCCTTGGGTCAAAAATCTGTTATCCACCTGTATGTGGGTTCAAGAAGTATTTTTACCTCATTTTACATATAAGCAAATGGCAGGGAGGCCTGTCAAGATGCTCAGGACCACACAGATTCGAGGGGTCCTGGACGCCTGTCCATCACTCTGAATTCAGGAAGCTGCTGTATTTGTCTCTCTCCTTGCTTCCTCAAATGCAACCTAAAGCACTTTAGTCCCCACCTGACTGTCTGGTCAAACTCATTTCCTACCATTTTTCATTGGAACTTAGACAATTCAAGACTGCTGATTTCCTCTTTTTGATATGAATTCCCTGTCGCTACACCCCAACAGAGAAGACTGAATGGAAGACACCCTGACCCAAAGGAATCAAAATGCTCTGCTGGCTCGCTTCCTCACACCCCCTTTCCAGAAGCTAAATGTGACATACCACCATTGATGAATGTGAGGTGCTTGAGCTCCCAGGACCAAGGCACCTTTTAGGCTCTGTCATGATGGGCAGCCATGCAAGTAAGTAATCAGAAAAGCCATTTGTTGAGGCAGTCAAGGGAAGGGAGCAGCCACTTGAAGAGATGCTGAGGTGGGCAATGTGAAAATAAGAGGAAAAAATTGTAATGATAGACTGGATAGACAGCAGGACTTAGACACGGGGCAAGCTGCTGCCTGGTGGACTCCATCACCTTCTGACCCCAACACGGAGAACAGATAGCTACACTATGCCCAGAGACTCAAGATATATAGCAAGAGATGTCCAGACTCCTGGTTTATGGACAGTCTTTATAAGTATATACATTCTTTTCTTTATTTTTACTGACCATGAATCTCCTGTCACACAGCAACTATTCATAGCTACAACAGAGTTTCCCATAAAATAATTTCTGTCTATAATAAATGAACACTGTTTGCTTAATAGAAACACTCATGTTCCTATCTTCTTCAGGAAACACTTAGAACTATGTAAGTCTTAGTTTCCAGAGTTGTGGTTATGAATATCCCAAATAAAGTCTTGTTTACTTTTTCAGTGAATGAGTTCAGGTTGATGAACATTACCTTCAGCTACTGTGCTCTGAATCCACTGCACTGAAAACTTGGGAGGCTAATAGTGTTTTCCTTGTATTGTTATACAAAATTCACTTCTGTTTTTAGCATGAGTCCATTTAAAGGGGTCTTTGTTCATGATCAATCATTTTCTGAAATGGAGTCTTTGTAAAGGTTAGATATATTTACATAAATAATGGAGTGGTCACTTTTACATCCCTAAGACCAAAATACCTAACAAAAACAACTTAAGGGAGAAAAGAATTACTAGACTTATAGTTTCAACCCATCGTGGTAGAGAAGAAAGAGTGGATGGAGTTCATGGCATTGAGAATGTATGGTGCCTCCACAGACACCGTGATGGATTAGGAAGCACATGATAGATTAGGAGCCAGGGATAACTTTCAAAAAGCCTGTTCCTAGTGACCTACTTCATCTGGGAAGGTCCACATACTAAAGGTTGCAGTTTCCCAAAACAGAGCCAAGAGCTGGAGAACAAGTGTTCAAAATGTGAGCCCATAGAAGATAGAAGAGATTCAAACCATAACAAAGATATGCTTGGTTTGACCAATTCAAAACAGCAGATATATGATCACTTTTTATTATTATAAAATCCTAGCCCCTGGAGAGATGACTCAGCAGTTAAGAATGCTTGTTCTTGCAGTGGACATGAGTTCAGCTCCCAGCCTTATCAGGTGGCACACAAATACCTGTATCCAGTTCTAGGGGATAAGACAGCTCTTCTGACTTTCCCAGTCAGGCACATGTGCACTTACAAGCACACACACACACACACACACACACACACACACGCACGCCCCCCACAACATGCACACACACATATACACAGAAAAGGGGGATAATAAATCTTTAAAAAGAAAGGGACTGGACTTGAGTGCACAGAACTTAGATTGGGGATTTCCCAGGACCACCTGAAGCACAGGTAGGAGCTGGGTGCTTCAGCCAGGCAGATTGTTTGGTTTGATTCAATCATCTTGTGTGGCTGTGGGGTCGGAGTCGTCCTGCTAGCTGGTATTAAAGGTGGGCCTGTGGCCACTGTGAGACTTGAGTGCACAGAGCTTAGATCAGGGATTTCCCAGGGACACCTGAAGCACAGAGTACAGGGCATGAACCCCCCTCCCCCCAAACTGGAATTGCCAAGGGAGTGTCCAAGTGGATTCTTTGGAGAACCTTCAGAACAGAAAGGGAAGAGTGAGTTAACTTCCAATAGAAAGCCTAAAACTTAGAGAAGTCAACACTCCATAAGCAAGGAGAAAAACAAACAAACAAACAACGAAGGCATTTGAAGGAAGCAGGCAAAGCAAGCTTTCAACACAGTGAAGAGGCATTTGAGATTTGAATTGGAATACAGGCAAAGAGAAACCCACACGCCAGGGACACAAAGAAGGGACAACATGGGAAAGATGCATGATAATTCCACACCAAGCTCTACTAACCCTGTGGGAGATTCCTACAGTGGGATCCCTCTGGGCATGGCCCAGGACACAGATCTCAGAAGAACAATTGTGGACCTACTCAAAGAAATCAAAGACTACAAAGAACAAGTCAGAGAACTAAGGAGGTAGAATGAAAAACTCCAGAAGGACCTAGAGAAGGAAACACTGAAAAGATCCCATGTTGAAAAAGACAAGGAAATCAACCAGCGAAGCAAAGAGCTACAGGAAGAGATTGAGAAGCTCCAAAAGGAAGTGGAAATACTAAAGAAATCAGAAGAGGAAATGAAAAAGGAAATCAAACACTCATCCAATCAAGAGGAAAAGAATGCAAAAAGGCTCAGAAGTAGAATGGAGGAAGCAGAACAAAGAATATCAGACCTAGAAGATAACACAGAACAACTAAAAACCTCAAGTAAAGATTATGAAAAATTTTTAAAATACACAAAAGTGGAACAACCAGGAATTGTGGGACACTATGAAAAGATCAGAGGCCGGGTGGGTCTGGCTGCCCCGGTCACGGGGCGCCTGTAGGGCCCCGCCCTCCCGCGGCGGTATCTGGGGTTGGACCTCTGGCATCTGAACACGTATCTCAGAAACACTCTGGCTGGCTGCACCGTTTAATTTATTTTTGGAAATCAAGTTCAATATTAAAAAGAAAAACTTCACTACATTATTGGAAGCCATTTCTACTAATTCTGTTACCTTTTTAAATTTATGATTTGATTTGAAAACTATCATGGGAGGAGCTGTGAGTGCTGGGGAAGATAATGATGACTTAATTGATAACCTTAAAGAAGCTCAGTATATCCGCACTGAAAGAGTAGAGCAAGCCTTCAGAGCGATTGACCGTGGAGATTACTATTTGGAAGGCTACAGAGACAATGCTTACAAAGACTTAGCCTGGAAGCATGGAAACATTCACTTGTCAGCACCTTGCATTTATTCTGAAGTTATGGAAGCATTGAAACTTCAACCAGGATTATCTTTTCTTAACTTGGGAAGTGGAACCGGATATTTAAGTACAATGGTGGGCTTAATTTTAGGTCCTTTTGGAATTAATCATGGGATTGAGCTCCATTCAGATGTGGTGGAATATGCCAAGGAAAAACTGGAGAGCTTCATCAAAAATAGCGATAGCTTTGATAAATTTGAATTCTGTGAACCTGCATTTGTGGTTGGTAATTGCCTTCAGATAGCATCTGATAGTCATCAGTATGATCGAATTTATTGTGGAGCTGGAGTCCAGAAAGACCATGAAAACTACATGAAGATTCTGCTGAAAGTTGGGGGCATATTGGTTATGCCTATAGAGGACCAGTTGACACAGATCATGCGAACTGGACAAAATACTTGGGAGAGTAAGAGCATCCTTGCTGTTTCATTTGCCCCACTTGTGCAGCCAAGCAAGAGTGACAACGGCACATCTGACTCCGTGGGACTCCCTCCCTGTGCTGTCAGGAATCTACAAGACTTGGCACGGATTTACATTCGACGCACGCTTAGAAATTTCATAAATGATGAGATGCAGGCCAAGGGGATTCCCCAAAGGGCTCCGCCCAAGAGGAAAAGAAAAAGAGTTAAACAGAGAATTAACACTTATGTGTTTGTGGGTAACCAGCTTATTCCTCAACCTCTAGACAGTGAGGAGGACGAGAAAATGGAAGAAGACAGCAAAGAAGAATGCAAAGAAGAGGAAGAGAAAGATCTCAGCGAAGCCATGAAGCCGGAGGAGCCGCCTCAGAATCTGCTGAGGGAGAAGATCATGAAGCTGCCGCTCCCGGAGTCTCTAAAAGCTTACTTGACATATTTCAGAGACAAATAACTGAAAGCACGACGGAATGCCTACTGAATTCCTTTAGTCTTGAAAATGTAGCATTTATTAGGCGTTAGGAGAGAGTGACATCCGAGTGAATTATAGCGGAAAAAGAATGTTATTTCTCTCAGACACAAAATGATGTATTCAATGATTTAAAAGTCTCTTTTCTAAAATCTATTTTTCTTTAAATCTTCAGGAAATGCTGTTTTAACTCAGTGATTTCAAAGTGGAATGCAGCAATAGTCAGGACTTTGGTGTACTCTAGTTCCTTACAGATTTGTAGTGGCAAGGGTTAGTTTTCCTTTTATATGAGGTTGATATACTTGGTAAGAATATATAACCTGATCTGAACTGCCATTTGCATTTCCTTTGTGGGAACTTTCTTATCAAATAAGGAAATCAAATGCTTTGTAGACTATTTACTTTTGTTGTAGATCTATTCCGGGCAATATATGAGTGCAATAATAATACAACATTGAATAATTTAGCTTTAAAAATCAGAGGTCATGAAACCCTACAGCCCTGCAACTTTTGCTATTAAATCTATTGCCAAAAGATCCAGGGAAAATTCCTGCTTCTCTCATAGAGATTTTAAGAGCACAGTAAGTGAATATTAAAGTAGAAAGTGGATACTTAACACAAGTAGTTTGTATGGACCCTTTACAGTCTCCGTATTTAAAGATGATGAGTTTATCTTAACTCTCTAGAGTTTTAAAAGGTAGTATATTTAGGATCATTTTTCAGTAATTCACTGTATAGAGTATTAGATTTTAAAAGACATCTATTGTCCCATTTACCTGTGAATGGGCTGAGTGAGTGAGGGAGGGAGCACAAGTGACCACCCTTTTCTAGGTAGCTCCCTGGAGCAGGGGCCGAGCACTGTGGCCAGCTGACGCACTTTAGCAATGGGACCTTTAGTTTATCTGAATATTTATCTTTTGACAAGGTAGGGGCAAGCTGGCCTATGTTTGCTTTGGAACTTTCTACTATAAATAGATAATCACTGAATTTTATGTTCAATTCCTTTGTGTTAAAATTTGGTTCAGAATCATAGTGTGATCTTTGGGACCCACACCATGTTCACTTCTGCTCAGTGTTACATACTTAAGCCACATAGAGTATAAGTGATAAAAAATGCCATTTTTTCCTTCCTAGTAGGGCCTGAAAACAGTCATTCCTTGTTAAGGAGGAGTGTAATGTAACCTGTTTACTCCTTAGTGTTCCATGGATATATATTTAAAGGGGAGACTTCAGGTGTATCGCATATTACCACCAGCAGCAGCACTGTTACAGCAGTTGCTTAGATTTGCTCAAGTGATTCAGTCATTGTGAAAGAACTATTCTTTACTAAGATTCAAATTATTTTCAAGTATCTCAGCTCCAATAATTCTGCATATATAAATCGATTGAAATTGTCTAAACACAAAATTGCATAGATGATATATTGATAATGTGAGTTTAATGGAAAGGATTTGTTGACTTTGGGTGGCATGGAGGTGTCTATAATTTTTCTTAGAGAATTACTAAACTATGATTAAGTAATGCTCTGTCTTCTATCCCCCCTCCCCCCCCAAAAAATCGTGCTGGAAATTGCGGTACCTAGTATTGTACCCAGGGCGTCACACATCCCAGGCAAGCTCTTTAACAAAGTGACATGTCCCCAGACCAACATACTTAAAAAAAAGTTTTCAGAAGCTGAATCTTTGATGCACATGGATTTTTATCTGGGCAGTGTCTTCATCCTGCCTCCCTGTCCTTGTCCCCAGCACTCTATGTTTTTTCTCAGAGCTTATGTCCAGATAATCTGAGACTACATATTTTTCAATGATATTATTATTATTCAGGAGAGTTTAGCTAGAGATAAATTTGAAGACTAATGTTCTCATTGTCTTTCATTGACAAAGTATACCATAGATTATCATGATTATTACTTTTTTTGTCTTTGAAATCTATCTTGTGTTTTTAAATGCATTTATTTTATAGATGTGACTTTATCATCATTGATTTTAAGTAAAGAAAAAATGAAAATTCAAGGGAAAGCAGTCTTATCTATTAATTCAGATATACTAGAATAAGAATATTTTGGGTTTGTGTTTTTTTAATGAATTTGTTTACTTCAGTATGGAAAATTATGCTTTATAGGTAAAGAGATAAAGATGAAATAAAAGTAAATTAAAGTAAAAAAAAAAAAAGAAAAGATCAAACCTCCCCATCATAGGAATAGAGGAAGGAGAAGAATCCCAAGAGAATGATATTGATCAGATCTTCAACAGAATAGATGAAAATTTCCCCAATTTTAAAAAAGAAAAACCAATACAAATACAAGAAGCACATAGAGCTCCAAACAGACAAGATCAGAAAACAAAACTCTCCACACCATATCAGAGTTAAAATACTAGATGGCCAAAACAAAGACAAAATTCTGAAAGCCACGAGAAAAAAGCAACAAGTTACATCTAAGGGGAAACCTATCAGAATTACAACTGATTTCTCAGTGCAAACTATGACAGCAAGAAGAACGTGGAGCAAAGCATTCCCAGTGTTAAAGGACTATAGATGCCAACCCAGGTTACTATACCCAGCAAAAATGTTGATTATAGTTGAAGGAGAGAGAAAAATCTTCCATGACATAAACAAGATGACAGAATACATGTCTGGAAAACTAACCCTTCAGAGAATACTTGAAGCAATTCAAAGGACAGAAGAAAGGAGCAACCATCCCCAGGCACCTAGAAAGAGAAATTAATAAGGGCATAACTGCAGAATTAGAAACCTAGACCAAAAACGCAAATGGATAATAAGGTGAAAGGAAGCAACACACACCTATCAGTTATAACCTTAAATATTAATGGAATAAACTCCCCAATCAAAGACAGAGACGGGGAGATTGGATAAAGAAACAGAACCCATTGATATGCTGTCTACAAGAAATGCATCTTACCTTCAAGGATAGGCACCACCTTAAAGTGAAAGGATGGAAAAAAACACTCCAAGCAAATGGTACCAAAAAGAAAGCAGCTGTTGCTATTTTAATATCAGACGAAATAGACTTCAAAGTAAAAGAAATCAGAAGAGACAAAGAAGGCCATTACATTTTTAACAAAGGAAAAATTGACCATGAAGGTTTCACAATCATGAATATATATGTACCAAACTCTGGTGCACCAAACTTTATAAAGACAATTCTCCAGGACTGCAAGGCACAGATTAACCCCAGTACACTCATAGTAGGGGACTTCAATACCCCACTGAGCCCTTTGGGCTGGTCAACCAGACAAAGAATAAACAGAGAGACATCTGAACTGAATGATATGATACACCAAATGGACCACACAGATATCTACCAAATATTCCACCCTAAGAGAGAATACACTTTCTACTCAGCGCCCCACAGAACATTCTCCAAAATCGACCACATACTGGGACACAGAAGAAACCTCCACAAATGCAAAAAGATTGAAATAATTCCATCCATTCTATCAGACCACAACACAGTAAAGCTCATTATCAACACCAGGATAAGCCCTACTATCTACAAGAACACGTGGGGACTAAACAACACACTCCTGAATAATGAATGGGTCAAGGAAAAGATAAAGAAATAAATAAAAGCATTCCTGGAACTGAATGACAATGATAATACAACACAAAAAACCTACAGGACACTTTAAAAGCAGTCCTAAGAGGTAACTTTATAGCCCTGGGTGCCTACATTAGAAAAACAGAAAGAGCACAAGTGAACAATCTTACACTGCAGCTAAAAACCTTGAGAGGTGTTCTAGTTTGTTTTCCATTGCTGTGACAAAACACTCTGACCAACACCAACTTGGGGAGGAAAAGTTTGTTCAGCTTACATCTCCTGGGTCACAGCTCATCACTGAGGGAGCCCAAGGCAGGAACTCAGGGCAGGAACCTGGAGGCAGGAGCTGAAGCACAGGCCATGGAGGAATGCTGTTCACTGGCTTGCTCCTCTGGCTCATGCCCAGCCCGCCTTCTTATACCGTACACAACCACCTGCCCAGGGTGGCACCACTCATTGTGGGCTGGGCCCTCCCACACTGCTCGACCATCAAGACAATACTCCACAGATGTGGCCACAGGCCAATCCAATGGAGTCAATTCCCCAGTTGAGGCTCCCTCAACCCAGGTGTGTCAAGTTGACACTAAAGCTATCCAGCACAAGAGGCAACAACAGATGAACCCTAAATGCAACAGACAGGAATAAATAACAAAAATCAGAGCAGAAAGCAATGAAATAGAAACAAAGAAAACAATATAAAAAAAATCAATGAATTCAAAAGTTGGTTCTTTGAGAGAATAAACAAGATAGAGAGAACTCTAGCCTGGATAACCAAAAGAAGGAAGGAACAACTCCAAATCAATACAATCCATGATGAAAAGGGAAATATTACAACAATGAAAAGATCCAGAAAATTTTACGGGAATATTTCAAAAACCAATACTCTACTAAGTTTGAAAATCTAGAAGAAATGGATGAATATCTGAATTCCTAGGAGTCACCAAAGTTCAACCAAGAAGAGGACAAAAGCTTAAACAGACCCATAATATATGAAGAAATTGAAGATGTAACAAGAAACATCTCAACTAAAAAAAGCCCAGACCCAGATGGTTTCATGGCAGAATTCTATAAATTTCAAAAAGACTTACAACCATTATTAATCAAATTGTTTAGAAGGATACAAACAGAGGGAACTCTCCCAAATTCCTTCTATGAAGCTGGCATCACTTTCTTACCAAAACCAGGCAAAGATAGAACCAAAAGGGAGAACTATAGACCCATCTCATTAATAAACACAGATGCAAAAATCCTAAACAGGATACTTGCAAATCTCATACAGACACATATCAAGAAGATCATCCATCGTGACCAAATTGAATTCATACCAGAGATGCAGGGATGGTTCAACATATGAAATCAATAAATATCATCAAGCATATCAATGGACTGAAAGAAAAAAAACCACATGATCATCTCAATTGAGATGGAAAAAGCCTTTGATAAAATCCAGCATCCCTTCATGCTTAAAGTCCTAGAGGGAATTGGATTCAAGGCATCCTTCCTCAATGTAATCAAAGCCATATACAGAAAACCCAGAGCTAATATCATCCTAAATGGGGAAATGACAGAAGCATTCCCTTTAAAGGTATGAACTCAGCAAGGCTGCCCCCTGTCACCACTCCTCTTCAATATAGTGCTTGAAATACTTGCTAAGGCAATAAGGCAAGAAAAGGAGTTCTAATTGGAAAAGAGGAAGTCAAGCTATCCCTTTTTGCTGATGATACGATTATTTACTTAAGGGATGCTAAAAGCTCCACCAGAAAACTCCTAAGAAATGATTAAGAGCTTCAGTAAAGTGGCAGGATACAAAATTAACCTAGAAAAATCAGTAGCTTTTCTTTACTCCAACAACAAGCAACTGAAGAAGGATTTCAAGGAGATCTTCCCATTCACAATAGCCTCAAAAACAATAAAGTACCTAGGAACAAACCTAACCAAAGACACCAAAGATCTCTACATCAAAAATTTTAAACCCCTGAAGAAGGAAATTGAAGAAGACATCGGAAGATGGAAAAACCTCCCATGCTCATGGATTGGGAAAATTAATATAGTAAAAATGTCCATTCTACCCAAACTCTTGTATAGATTTAATGCAATCTCAATTAAAATCCCCAAGAGTTTCTTCACAGGCTTGGGAAAAAAAGTCCTTAATTTCATTTGGAAAAACAAAAGACCCCAAATAGCCAAAACAACCCTGAGCAAAAAGAGCAATACAGGGGGGAATCTCTATACCCGACTTCAAACTATACTACAGGGCTATAGTCATAAAAACAGCTTGTTACTGGCACAAAGACAGACCAATTGACCAATGAAACAAAACTGAAGATCCAAACCTGAGCACATACAATTTCGGCTACCTCATATTTGACAAGGGGGCCAAGAAGACACAATGGAGGAAAGACAGCATCTTCAGCAAGTGGTGTTGGCAAAACTGGATCACCACTTGTAGAAGAATGAAATTAAAACTCTACCTCTCACCCTGTACAAAAGTCAACTCCAGATGGATTAAAGACCTCAATGTGAAACCCCAAACTCTGAAGGTGATAGAAGAAAAAGTTGGCAGCGCACTACAAGACATATGCATAGGAAAAGACTTCCTAAATCAGACAGCAGCTGCACAAGAAATAAGATCGACAATTGACAAATGGGACCTCATTAAAC